>PVLD010005379.1:0-112855 GCA_004027595.1 Dinomys branickii | reverse complement strand
AAACCAGCATCTGAACAGCCTTCTAAGCAGAACTCTCAGCAGAAAGCTTAAGGGACATTCTCCCGAAGAGGAGTCATTGGAGCAGCCTCTGCAGCAGACCTTTGCCTGGTGAACTGCCTGGGTAATTTATTGCTCAATATTTTGAATCTGAAACGCAAAAATGGGAAGACAGAAGAACAAAACGCAGTCTGAGAACTCAACCCCACCCAGAACAAGTTCTGAATGAGAGGATACAGGGGAACCAGGAAGCCACATACCCTCAAGTTATGAAACGATTGCATCCGAAATGAAACAACTCCAACAGGCCATAAAAGAGCTTAAAGCAGAAATAAGCCACATACCTGCAATTATCTCTCAGACAAAAAATGAACTGAAAACTATAACGGAAGAAATGTTTCGTACACACAGAGAAGAAATAGATAAAAGGTTAGAAGAAAATAGGAAACAAATGGAAATGTTACAAGAGCAATTTAGGAATGAATTACCAAGAATGAAACAGGTCCAAAGAGATTGCCTGGATTTGAAAACTTCCACGGAAAGCTTGCAAAACTGCTTAAATGAAACTGAAGATAGAATTTCAGACCTTGAAGACAGCATGGTAGCTTATGAGCGTGAAAGGCAGGATCTCATAAAATTATCAAAGACAAAAGAAAAATCAATCCAACACCTGCAAGATGAGGCAAAACGCAATAATATTCCAGTAATAGGAGTGAGTGAAACAGCAGGAGACAACACAAACGATATAAAAAGAATATTTGCTGAAATAATAGCAGAAAATTTCCAAAACAAGGTAAAAGATACTGAGGTACAGTTAATCGCGGCATATAGAACCCCAACGATCCATAACCCAAAGAAAAACACACACAGACATATAATAGTCAAGCTCCCAGATATCCAGCAAAAGAACACAATATTAAAAGCTGCTAGAGAAATGAAACAGATCACCTATAAAGGAAAGCCCATCAGAATCACAGCAGACTTCTCAACGGAAACCATGAAAGCAAGAAGAGCTTGGAGCGAGATATTACAGATTCTGAGACAAAACAACTTCCAACCCAGACTGATGTATTCTGCAAAACTATCCCTCAAATTCAATGGAGAAATAAAATATTTCCACGACAAAGAACAACTGAAGAACTTCATGAGTGCCAAACCAACATTGCAAAAAGCACTAAAAAATATTCTACACAAAGAAAAAAGACCACAATCCCAAGAACAATGATAGAAATAACTCCCTAAAGAGAGCAAGTAAACAGTCAGCAAAAGAAGGAAAACAACAACAAGTAAATAACATGACAAGAATAAGCCAACATATAACCATTATAACCATTAATGTAAATGGCCTCAATTCACAAGTCAAAAGGAAAAGATTGGAAGAGTGGATTAAGGAATACAATCCAATGATATGCTGTATACAGGAAACACATTTTACTCAAAAGGAAATCCACAGGTTGAAAGTTAAAGGTTGGAAAACAATTCTCCATGCAACAGGTCCCCAGAAAAAAGCAGAGATAGCTATTATGTTTGCAAACAATGTAAACTTCAAACCAAAAACAATCAAAGAGATAAAGAAGGCCATTACATACTAGTTAGGGGAAAGCTGCAAGAGGAACAGGTAACAATCCTAAACATTTATGCACCAAACAATGGAGCACCTAACTTTACAAGTCAAATCTTAACAGACGTGAAAAATCAAATAACTAATAACACTATTGTAATAGGGGACCTAAACACCCCTCTGATGCAAAGAGACAGGTCAACTGGACAGAAACTCAGCAAAGAAATAACAGACCTGAATCAAAAGTGTGAACAAAAGTACTTACTAGATGTATACAGAGTATTCCATCCCACAACATCAGAATACACATTTTTCTCAGCTGCACATGGGTCTTTCTCTAAAAGAGACCACATTCTAGCCCATAGAGCATATCTACCTAAATGCAAAAGAATTGAAATTATCCAATGCATATTATCTGACCACAGTGCAATGAAATTGGAAATTAATGACAAAGAGAACTGCAAAAACCTCATAAACACTTGGAAATTAGACAACAACCTCCTGAATAACCAATGGGTCACCCAAGAAGTTAAAGAAGAAATTAAAAAATACCTACAAATAAATGAAAACGCAAGTACAACCTACCGGAATCTGTGGGATGCAATGAAAGCAGTCCTCAGAGGGAAATTTATAGCAATGAACTCATATACAATGAAAACAGAAAGAGAGCAAATAAATAACCTATTGATATACCTCAAACTCTTAGAAAAAGAGCAACAAGCCAAAGCAAAAGCCCAAAGAAGGGAGGAGATTATAAAACTCAGGGAAGAAATTAATGCAATTGAGATGAAGAAAACTCTACAAAAAATTAGTGAATCAAAGAGTTGGCTCATCGAAAGAATAAATAAAATTGATGACCCCCTAGCCAACCTTATCAAAAACAGAAGGGAAAGATCTCAAATTTATGCAATAAGGAATGAAAAGGATGAAGTCACTACAGATCCCACAGGAATCCAAAAAATCATTAATACCTACTTTCAAATTCTGTATTCCCATAGGACAGAAAATACAGAAGAAATGGACACATTCCTAGAAAGGTACAAATTACCAAAATTGAATCAGGAAGACGTAAAAATCCTGAATAACCCAATATCAATTAACGAGATTGAAAACGTTATTAAAAACTTACCAACAAAGAAAAGCCCAGGCCCTGATGGATTCACAGCAGAATTCTATAGAACATTCAGAGAAGATCTAATGCCAACACTCCTCAAACTCTTCAATGAAATCGAAAAAGAAGCAACTCTCCCCAACACATTTCTGGAGGCAAGTATTATACTGATACAAAAACCAGAGAGGGACCCAAGCAAGAAAGAGAGCTACAGGCCAATCTCTCTAATGAACATAGATGCAAAGATACTCAACAAAATATTGGCAAATAGATTACAGCAAATCATAAGGAAAATTATACACCATGACCAGGTAGGATTCATTCCAGGAATGCAGGGATGGTTCAATATTTGCAAATCAATTAACGTAATACACTATATTAATATAGTCAAAGACAAAAACCACATAATCATCTCAATAGATGCAGAAAAGGCTTTCGATAAAGTCCAACATGCATTCATGTTAAAAACCTTAGAAAAAATAGGAACAGATGGCCTCTACCTCAATCTGATCAAAGCCATCTATAATAAACCAACAGCCAACATCATACTAAATGGACATAAACTGAAAACTTTCACTTTAAAGTCAGGAACAAGACAAGGATGTCCATTGTCACCACTCCTATTCAACATAGTTCTGGAAGCATTAGCCAGAGCAATCAGACAAGAGACAGAAATAAAATGAATAAGGATAGGAAAGGAAGAAGTCAAACTATCACTATTTGCAGAAAACTCCACAAGAAAACTCCTGGAATTAATTGACAAATTCAGCAGCGTAGCTGGATACAAAGTCAACACCCAAAAATCAACAGCATTCCTATACACGAACAACAAACAGACTGAGAGAGAAATTGAGGAAACCATACCCTTTACAATAGCAACCAAGTAATTGAAATACTTAGGAATCAATCTAACAAAGAATGTGAAAGATTTATTCAGTGAAAATTACAGTACTCGGAAAAAGGAGATTGAAGAGGATTTCAATAAATGGAAAAACGTACCCTGCTCATGGTTAGGAAGAACTAACATTGTAAAAATGGCCATACTACCAAAACTGTTGTACAGATTCAATGCAATTCCCATTAAACTACTATTAGCATACCTCACAGATCTAGAGAAAATACGCCTCAAATTCATCTGGAACCAGAAGAGACCCAGTATAGCAAAAGCAATCTCGGGCAATAAGGACAAGTCCGGTGGAATCACAATCCCTGACCTGAAATTATACTACAAAGCTACTGTAACAAAATCAACCTGGTACTGGCTAAAAAACAGACCTGAGGATCAATGGAACAGACTGGAAGATGCAACCATAATGAAAAACCCACTCAGCTACCTAATATTTGACAAAGGGGTCAACCAAACCCACTGGAAAAAAGAAGGCCTGTTCAATAAATGGTGCTGGAAAAACTGGCTTGCCTCTTGCCGAAAACTGAAAATACACCCCAGTCTATCACCATGCACCAAACTCAGGTCAAAATGGATCACAGACCTCAACATTAAAACAGAAACTCTAAATCTATTGGAAGAGAAAGTAGGTAAAAATCTTGAAGACATAGGAGTAGGCAGAGAGTTCATGAACAAAAGTGAAACTGCAAGGGAAACACTTCAAAGAATCAATAATTGGGACCTTATCCTTCTGAAAAGTTTTTGTACATCTAAAGAAATCACCAGCAAAGTAAAAAGAAAACCCACAAATTGGGAAAAAAATCCTAGCTGGCTGTCCCTCAGACAAAGGACTGCTATCTAGAACATACAAAGAATTAAAAAACATGAAAAACCCAATCCTGAAATGGGCAGCTGAGATGAATACACAATTCTCAGACAAAGAAATACAAATGGCAAATAAATATATGAGAAAATGTTCCACATCCTTAGTCATTCGAGAAATGCAAATAAAAACAACATCGAGATTTCATCTCACCCCAGTAAGACTGGCCAGTATGAAAAAATCATCCAATAACAAATGCTGGTGAGGCTGTGGAGAAATAGGGCCTCTATTACACTGCTGGTGGGAATGCAGACTGGTGCAACCACTATGGAGAGCAGTTTGGAGATTTCTCAGCAAACTAGGTCTAGAGGTTCCATTCAAACCAGCTATTCCCCTTCTGGGTATTTTCCCAGAAGATCTGAAAACATCATATCTCTCTGATATATGTGCACCCATGTTTACAGCAGCGCAATTTGTAATAGGTAAAATGTGGAAGTAACCCAAGTGTCCATCCACAGAAGACTGGATTAAAAAACTGTGGCATTTTTATATAATGGAATATTATTCAGCTATAAAGAAAGACAGTTTTGGGGACTTTGTAGGCAAGTGGTCAAAACTGGAGTTGATACTCATAAGTGAAATAAATCAGCGGTACATGAGCAGGCAACATATTGTGTCACTGGTGTAAGAACCTGAGGGTGGGAATATAAACTAAGAGACATGAAGGAAATCTGTTCAAAAGCAAAGAACAGATGGGACGAGGGAAAGGAGAAAAGAAAGAGGCAAAAATTGTATGTATGTATATACGTAGATACGTGTGTGCAGGAGGGCTAACATGGGTCTACTATTGTATTATATCACTTAATGCTAAGGAATAGTTGATGACAGGTTATTCGATCAATCTTGTATGTCTGTATGTGTTATCCTGAGCACACACTTTGAAGACATCAATTTGCAAAGCAGCAACTACTGTTGGTTTTCTGATGCTTTGTCTATAATTCTATTCTGATCTTACTGTTATTGTACTGCTTTGTGCCTCTTTGTTAATGCTTTCCAGTTTCTTTTATTTTTTTTATTTTTTTTTCTGCTGTTGAGATGATTAATTGTTTGACCAATTTCGCATGTTTGTATCTGTGTTCATGAATATACACTTGGAAGATATCAATAGGTAAAGCAACAACCAATGTTGAGTCCATGTCACATTTTCTGTAAATCAGTTTTGATTGTACTATTTCTTATGCTACTTTGTGTCTGTTTGTTAATGTTTTTATACTTTTACTTGTAAAATAAAAAATATATATATATATAAAAAGTAAAATCTGATATAATTATAAAGAATGTACCTTATACTACAATAATAATGGCAGAGTTCAGCACCCCAGTCTCAGTAATAAACAGAACAACCAGACAGAAAAGAAACATAAAACTAGAGACTTAAACAATATAACAATTATATCTACAGGGCATGTGTAGAATGATCTTCAGCATTGTATACATTCTTCTCAAGTGCACATGGACTATTTTCCAAAAGAGACAACTATGAGGTCATGAATTATATCTCAGTACATTTTAAAACACAGGCATGATTCATGGTATCTTCTCTGATCACAATACATATAGTAAAAAATATAAAAGTCACAAAATTATGAAAATTAAATAATACATTGTTAACCAATAGATCAAAGAAAAATTGCAAAATATTTTTTAAATACTTGGAGATAAATGAAAATAAAAACAACACACCAATATTTATGAACTGCAGAGAATGCAGTTCTAAGGGTAGAATTTCTATCTGTAAACTTTTATATAAAAAAATTAATAAAGACCTCAAATCAAATACCTGACTTTGTAATTTAAGGAAATATAAAGAGAAATAAATTGAACCTAAACGTAGAAGAATAAAGGAAATAAGGATTAAAGCAGAAATGAAAAAATAGAGAATAAAAAATCATAAAGTAAAAAAATTAGTTATTTGAAAAGATCAATAAGATTGACAAATATTTTACGAAAGGGGCTAAAAAAAAATGACAGACTGAAATTACTAAAGTCAAGATCAATAAAGATATTACCAGTGATATTTTATTTCTACAGAAATAGAAAAGGGTTATAAGAAAGTACTATGCATAATTACATACCAATATATTGGACAACTAGATTAAATGGACAAGTTCCTAGAAATACAAAACCTGCCAAGACTAAATCACAAATAAATAGAAAATCAAGCCTATCATAAGGAGATTAATAGATAATCAAAAATCTTCCAACAAAGAAAAATGCTGGCTCTTGTAGCTTCACTGGTCAATTCTATGAAACATTTTTCAAAAAACTAACATTAAATCTTCTCACTTTTTCCCAAAAATATTAATTAAGAGAGAATACTTTCTAACTCATTCTGGAGTCCAGCATTACCCAGATAACAAAACCAAAGACACTACAAGTAAAGAAAATTTTAGGCCAATATCCTTTATAAGAATACTAGAAATAATAGAAAACAAAAGCTTGCAACATATTAACAGGATCATGTAGCATAAGTGAGAGTGCTTTATTCCTAGAATGCAAAGATAGTTCAACAGAGGAAACAGAGGATAGTTCAACAGGGGAAAGTTTCTCAATATAATATGAGCATTCCTCATTATAGTGTGCTTTGCTGTACTTTACAGATAATTGTGGCATTACAAACTGAAAGGTTGTGGTGACTTGCATCAAATAAGTGCATAGAGACCATTTTCCTAAAAGCATATGCCCACTTCATGTCTCTGCGGTACACTTCAACAATTCTTACATTTCAAACTTTATCATTGTTGTTCTTTTTATGTTACAGCAATCTTGATCAGTGATCTTCAGTGTTGTTATTGTAATTGTTTTGAGATACTATGCCATAGCTGTAGATAGGCAGCTTAATGAAAGAAAAAGAGACATTAATAAATGTTGTGTATATTCTGACTCTTCCACCATCTCTGCCTCTTTTTAGATCTTCCTATTCCCTGAGACACAATATATTGAAATGCAGAACTGAAACTCCACTATTTCTGAGCTACTCCTGTATAGCAAATTAATAAAATGAAGGGGGGAAAAGACACATGATTGTCTTAATGCAGAAGTATTTGACAAAATCCAACATCCTCTCAGAGTAAAAACACTTCATTAGATAGGAGTAGAAAACCACCTCCATGGAGTAAAATTTTTATAAGAAAAGCCCACAGTGAACATGAGAGGCAACAGTAGAAGATTCAAAGCTCTGAGGTCAGGGACTGGAGGGCAGTGCCTGCTTTTACCACTTCTAGTCAACAAGCCCTGAAAGTTCTACCCAGCAATTAGGTAAGAAAAGGAAATAAAAGGAATCTAAATATGAAATAGGAGTTAAAATTATCTCTGTTTCAGATGTTATCTTAAGGCAGAAAACCCTGACGAGTCCACACATAAAGGACTAATACAACTCAGGAAGAAACGGGATACAAAGCGGTTGACATCTAGAATACAGAGAGAACTAAAACTCAACCAAAAGAGAGGCACAGCCCAATTCAAAAATGAACAAGGGAATTAAATACACATTTCTCCATAGTTGACATACAAATAACCTAAAGTACTTTAAAATATGCTCAACATCACCAACTATCATGGAAATAAAAGTCAAAGCTACAAGATACTACCTCACATCCACTAGGAGAAATAAGAATTCTTCTGTTCCATCAATGAGGTCATAAAATGGTACAAATCTGCTGTGTAAAACAGTCTGATTTGTTTAAATATTAGCAGTGCAATTATTATTTGGTCTAGCAATTTCACTTTGGAATATGCATACAAAATCATTGAAAGCAGAGATCTGAAGATATATTTCTAGACCTATAGTGACAGCATCATTGTTCATAACTGAAATGAGAAAGCAGCCCAATTATCTACCAATAGATGAATGGATAAGCAAATGTGGTGAACACAGCCAGTGGAATATTATTCAGTTTTAAACAGGAAGGAAATCCTGGCATATTGTACAACATAGCTGAGTCTTCACAGCAACATACTCAGAGAACTGAGCACTGAGGTGTTACTACCTTATGTGGGGCAGGTAAAGCAGTCAGGCTCTTAAAAACAGCAAGGGGAAAGGAGATGGGGGCGAACTTAGGAAGGAATGGAAGCTATTTAAAGGACGAAGGAATTCAGTTTACGTGATGAGAAGTACTGTGGATATGAATGGGAAGCGTGTCAAAACACCCTTATGAATGTAGCTGGTATCACTGAAATCTACAATAAAAGTGAATGTAGTAAGCTTTATGTCATGTGTATTTTAACACAATAAAAAATTTGGAAATTGAAATGAAAGAAAAACATAGTAGTAGTAAGTAGAATGTTAAGTAAGGGAGAAAAGCTAACTAGAATGCAGCGAAGCCCACCCATTGAGCGGGGTGCGACAGGAAATTTAGGTGAGGAAGGCAATCTGGGAAGCATGAGTAGCTGGGAAAAGCTCCCAATCCTGTTGCTGGTTGTGCAGAGTACAAATCCACTGGAGGGTACCGTTTACACAAAGAGCTCTGGGCTTGGTGGCCAGAGTATCAGCCTCCATGGAATCCTGGCCCTGCCACTTGCTGACTTCAGAACCTCAGAGCGGTTCCCTACCTGCCCCGCATTCCGCAGAGTTCTCAGAAGACACATTATGTATATGCACTGACTTCTCATGATGAATGTCATGATTATGTACTGCAAGTGGGTACCAATAAAAATTTTAAAAATGAGTAAAATGAAGACACAAATCATGCTTATTGACATAGTATTTTTGTGAGGATTTAATTTAACATGAAGTGCCTGTCATATAAGAAGAGCTCAAGAAATTTTAGTGCTCATCATTCTTCTTTTTAAAATTCAGAAACAAATATTTTTTGTGCACACAAACATACAACACATGGACAGACACACATTCGAGAACATGTTCCAATATATAAAACATGATATATAAAAACATGAAAATAATGTGTATTAGTACAGAGGGAATTTAGATGAGAGATGAATCAGGGGTCAGGGAAGTTCCCTTTATCAGTAATGATAAATACTGATAAAATATTCTTGTACTAGTATGAATTCAAACATTAAAACACGTTGAACATATATGAAAGACAGAGAAAAAGTTGTAAACAAAAGGAGTCTGATGAATATAATAAATTCTTTCATCAAAATTTCTAAACATTATCTACACTCAGTGTAATTTTGAAATAGTAATAGTGATACTTCTTGAGTAATGTAACTAATAATTTTGCAAAAGTAAAGAATTAATAATTAACAAATAAAATGCTAGAATATTCCCCAAGAATACTTCACTGAACAACTAAAAAGTTCTGTAAAGCATTGAGACGGGAGTCCTGTACACACACACACACACATACACACACACACACACACACACACACACACACACATACACACACACACCCTTTAGGTTTAACATAACGTCCCTGCATTCCATTCCCCTGTTCATACACTTCTTGTTTGCTTTGTTTTGCTTACTTTTCTTTTTCTTTTGTAGAATGCTCTGAGCTTTGAAAAGCTCTGTGTAAATATCAAACATTACACTCTAATTACAAGCTTATAAACATAGTTTCTGTTGAAAGCATGATAGTAACTATGCTGTCAACTCAGGGCTTGACAACCAGATGCCTCAGTGAAATAAGTTGAGCTTCCATAAAGAGAAGCAGCTTTCAATGCCAAGAAGTTAGCACCAACAACCACCTCAGCCTCTGGGGGGGCTCAGACCAGTTGCATAATGAGATAAAGGGAACTTGAAAACCTGCCTGCATTAGGAAGATATGTTTCTGAGACTCAGAAGTTGAGTGGTGCACCCTTGAATTTCATCCCAGTCCAAGGCAGGCAGAGACGAGTACCCTGGTAGAAATCAGTAAGTTGGCTTCTTAGTCTGCGCTTGTTCTCGCTCCGGCATGCGGACTGCTCAGAGGAACCTGTTCTGATCCCTCCTGACCAACTCTTTCTTTTGCAGTGTACTCCCATGCTCTTGACCACTTTCAGGAAAACAAAACAACTCTGTCAACAAAAGACCCCAGAGCACCAACATGGGCAGCAGAGAATGTAGACTGTAGATGTACCTGCCTGAAAATCTGGGCAGAGTTGAGGCAGAATTTCATATGATTATATATAGAGAGAAGCAGAAGGACAAACAGAACATTCTTTCCTGAGGCAGCTTCCTGTACTCCTGTGAGTCACTTCTAAATTAATCTTGCAGGTCTATGTTGACAAGGGTAAGCCTCAGAAGGATCGTGAATTTTCAGGGCAACATTAAAATTCTGAGCATATATAAGAGGCCCTATTACGATTTCAAGGAGACATCCTAAGAGGAAAGGGTGGGGAGAGGCAGCTGCCTCCTCCTCTCTATTAAACAAAGGGAGTGCGATCATCCCACCTTGCCATCGGAAAACTTACCGTGCGACACAAAGGGTAAAATCTTGACCCATGTGTCAAAACCTTAGCAGATTCGCTACTTGGAGTCTCTTTTGTGAACTGTAATTGTTTGTCTGTAACCTAAAACAAAATCTTGCCTTTGGGGCTGATAAGAGGAGAATTTTCTTCTTTCTTTTTCTGAATTTGACTGAATTGGGCAAAGAAATGAGGTATCTTCCAGGCTAGAGTGGATCACCTGCCTTCAAGGTCGAACTACTGGCTTCAGAGGCCTTCCTGAAAGTCCTTCCTGCTTGGAACTCTCTGGAACCGGCAAAGGTGGGGGCAGGGCCAGTCGGCCTTGTGAGCTAAGAACACTTTGGGGAGATGTTCCCGTTCTCCCTGTTCCTTGCCTGGACCCTGCTTCCTCTACTCGACCCTCCTCACTCACTGGCTACATTCACCTGCAAGCTGCCCTCCCGCCGGAACCACTTGTTTCTCACCCAAAGGTTTGGGGTTTTAAATGAAACACCCTTAAGAGCAATCTAAAATAACACAACTGATCCTTAATAACACAGTTAATTTAACCCTGGCGCTTGGAACCACTTTTACAAATTCTCATTTAGTAGGCGACAAAGCTTTGCGCTGAGCCCTGCAGCTGCCAGAGAAAGCAGCTCCTCAATATTTAAAGTTTATACTGAAGCTTCTTCCCAGCCGCAGCCCCCATGCTTCCTCCGCCCCAACCTAGCTGCCAACACAGGAAATGTCTGTCTACTCTGTCCTGTTGATAGTCGTGTTTTAAAACTCTGATTTTTTTCCTCATTCAGACAGCCTTATCCTGTCCAATTTAGGGCAGACCCCTGACGACGGGACTTGTGACAAGGAGATTACAGAGCTGGTTTATCTGGGTATTGTGTTGCTGTGGCTCTTTCTGAAGTCAAAGCCTCTGAGGCAGCAGGGAGCACTAATTGCTCATTTGCAGTGGTGACCTTTTCAACTGGACAGCGCCTCGGATCTGGTTCCGAAGTGATGTCTCTCTTCTTTAATTACAGTGTGTTGGCAGGAAAGAAGCGCCTGGTGGCACCGAGGCCAGTAGTATCTAGGGTCTGCACCCGCCTCACTCTGCCTCTCAACACAGGAACTGAAGAGCAGAGGCAGCTGTTCTATTCACTTTGTTTTTACACTTGGATTCTGATGGGAACTTAAACCACCAGGATCAAGAGCGCATTCGGACACAGCGGCAAGATATTTCTCTGGGAGTCATCCATTTTCAAAAAAAACTGGACACATTTCCACCAGGCAGTACGTGAAAGTGATTTAGGAAGATTTATTCTGTTATGAAAGTCCCAAACGTTTTAGTTCCAGTTGCAGCCAATATCCGCACCTTGTATGAGGGCATCTCCATCAACATACCACATTCATTTGCACGTGTCCTAATGTGAAGGCAAACTGCTACAATACCATTCCAATGCACAGAAGTACCAGTAAAGGTGCAGATAGTAAAGTTTCCGGGAAGATTGGCAGACTTGGGGCTTACAAAGGACTTTGGAAGACAATGAACTTGAGAGAAGTCTGTGACACATAGGCTGAACTGTCTTAGAATCCTGCGATACTACCTGCAGGTTGGAAAATAGGGACAAAGGGACTCAACAGCAGTGCACGGCGGGGAGGGACAGCACAGTGAGGACTGCCCTGTGTGCTGTGTCTGTACGTAGGCATTCTCACTCAGCTAGCCACCAGCAAGGACTGACGTCCAAAATCGCACTGTCCAGGACGGTAGTAGATGGAGAGGAGGGGACCGCCAAGCACACCGTTACCTCCTCAGTGGACAGGCACTGAGCATTTATTGAGAAAGGAAGCAAACATAAAATGCCTTTATTGTGGCCGCAGAGAAGACCACAGTAGGGAAGAGAAAAGAGACGTGGAACTTCTGAGGGCCTGTCCTGGGATCAAGGGCTAAATAGGCCCAAGCATTAGGAGGCAGACTGCCTGACATGGTGGACCAAGATTGGGCGGGAGTGTGGGAAAAGGAAACAGGGTATCACAAAAAGGGAAGGATTTCACCTCTAGTGGCCAGAGCCATACTGGGTGGTGCCATACTGGCTCAGCACAACACGTGACCTCCAGTGCCATATTGACTGGTTGCCATAGTAACTAGGCAGGAATTATAGTGAGGCACGCAAAACCAACCACATATGAAGGAAAGAAACAGGATCTAAGAGAATTCTACAGGAAGAACGAAGGAGTACAAATAATATTATAGATAGCTAAATTAGACTACATAGCAAGACTGTAAAAGGAAGAGAAAGAAAGGGAGGAAGGAAAGGAGGAAGGAAAGAAGGATAAGAGAGAAAAGACAGCTGCATCAAAGTGAATCTTTGCTCTTTAGACTGAATTTGCACCTTTCTGCCATTACAGTAACTTGCCACCTAGTCATGCTCACTGTGGATCGAAAGACACGGAAGGGTGACGGACATTTTTAAGGGATGTTGTTAGGAGGTGATGATGGCACACACCATAAAGGCCGAGAGAGGCCGCTGTTACTCGATTTTCAGAAACTGCATTGTTAATATTTTAGTGTACAAAGCTATTGTACAATTTTTACCTTGAGAACATGACTGTGGTTTTGTGTTTGTGTGAAGTATAAGAGTTGCTTTTAAATATAACGTAATAAATTTGTACATTATCAGACATTTTCTTTGAGCGACCACTAGATATAGAACATATTTAGTATGATTCAGAAGTATATGAAACTTAGGACTGTTAACCTTGTAAAAGCAAAATTAAAAGTCATTAAATTCTATTTCTGAATTAATGTGTGTGGATAGTTTGTTTATTCAGGCTCACAGTATTGAGTTTAATACTCCTAAATATACTCATCCAGTGGCTCTGGACATGGAGTGGAAGATAATCTTTGGTACCTACCACTATACATTTTTGTTACCAAATTTACTTAGGTAAACATTGATAAAAATGTTAAACATATTTTTAAAATTGTGTAAAATTATCATGGGCTGTCAGTGCTAGGCACTGGAAGGAGTCTGCGCAGAAGATAAGAACTAGTACAACCCTGGGAGGAGGCGCATTTGTTGAAGGCCACGCCTCAAGGCAAAGACGAAGTAGCCACACCTACAAACTTCCCCAGGGAGAAACCATAATGATTGATACTCTAAACAGGCATCAATCACCTGGGGGTGAGGACCAAGACCTTGACGTATCCCTTGCAGGAAATGTCCTTGTTTCTTGACCCATCCTTCCAGGAAAGGTCCTTTTCCTTTCCATGTACACTGAACAGGTGACTCTCTTCCCCATTGGATCAATATTACCTAAGAGGCTATACTTGTAATCTTACTGATTGGTCATAACTTTACCCCATCTTATACCCACCTCATGATTTTGCTCTACAAAATTTTCTTTGAGCAGTGGGATCATGAGCAACCCACCTTCCAGGTCCTCTTCTGTCTCTCTTAGAAGCTGTCTTTCCCTCAATAAACATTTCCTACTCTTAACCTCTATTGTTCTTTAGAATTCATTCTTTGATTTTGGGGAACACCAGCTCAGATTACTGGACATTTAGCAGGATATTATTTGGAGGGCCTTATGTCATCCTTATATCAATAATGATAAAAATTTGATGACAAGGCAATTACATGTAGGTTTTAGTTTTGTATTTTGCCAAAAATTTTATACTAAAACCAGAAGTACTAATAAATAGTCCCTGCCCCTATCCCACAGCCCAGGCATCTTATCAATCCTTTACCAACACTGCTCTTTCAAAAGACATGGAAGACTATGTATCTAGATAGATAGATAGAGATAAATAGATATAGATAGATTGAGTGATAGATGATAAATAGATGATAGATAGATAGGTAGATAGATAGATAGATAGATAGATAGATATTAGAAATCTCTTAAGATTAAGGGTCTCTTTGGGGTTGCAACCAATTCTCTGCCCTCAAGTTTAAAAGGTACCAAAAGAAAATGATGGAAATTTAAAGAAAAAATTTACTTAGAAAGAAAAATCATACTTTGTTCATAAAAGTGCAAAAGCAAAGCATGGTCTATTTAGTTAGCTTCTGAGTAGGAAGCTAACTAGGCAGCCGACTAGGGGAAGGGCCTGAGACAGAGTTGGGTGGTCACCTATGAGATAAGAATTAAAATAAGAACAGACAGCAAACTAGGACTTTGGGCCCAAGATGACCTTCCTCAGACAGCACAGAATGCACCCACTCTTACTCAGCTCAAAAGCTCTGAGGAACTTAAAATGCAAAACAGCCCATTTTCCTCTACAAGCACGGTTTCCTTTTCACCCTGCATGCTGAGGATTGAGGGGAGAGAGCTTGAGTTCCAGCTGGTCACTGCACAGAGCCACCCTCACAACAACTGACGCTCTGCTTATCTATGCTCGGCCCTGGATTGAGAGGTCACTTGACCACACACTCAGGAAACCCAGGAGCTACTCTCACTATTATTCTCTCCTTTTGGTTCACAGGTTCGTCTCTCCTTGTTGTGAGACCATTACCTCAGCACATCTGATATCTAACAGGCTGAAAGTTATTCTTTCCATCACACAATGACGTTATAAAAGATTATGATTCTAGTGACGTGTTTGGTACCAACATCATTTGAAGGATGTTGGCATGCATAGGTGTCATAGCAAGGAAGAGAGGAAAAGAAAAACTGTCTTCCACATTTAGACCACAAATCAGGAGCCCTGGTCTGGTTCTCATTTTTCCTAACATCTCTTCCCCTCATACGAATATTCTAGTTCTCTCGTTTCTCCATTGGGAATAGCATTTGTGTTCCAACTACCGCATTCGGGGCATTGTGAAATCAGTGCTGGCATAAGTACTTAAGCAAGTACCCTCAGAAAACCGAGTAAAGAGTATAATTTCCAAATCCTTATTTTGTACTTCAAAATGACACCAACTAGCCAGAATGTGACAATAGAATGAGGTTCTTAATAGACTTCTGTCAGGAAAACAAAAGCCATTTTCTCTGACATTTTATGAGTAAGCCAGTCAAATCCAGCCTTAGAGACAAACCAGTGGCTAGTATGATATCTACTTCGATGATGGTGCACTTTTAAAGGAAACAGTGGCATTTCTATAATTTTTTAGACATGTCATTGAAATGTTTTCTTGAATTGCTCAGTTAAACATTGTCTTCACTTAAAGGGGCATATTCTATGGTCCATTCTCAGTCTAAAACCCTCCATTGGTTTCAGAGGGAGATTTTCCTGAGCAAAGATGACAGGGTACAATTCTACACAGGCTGAGTGACTGTCCATCATTTTTATTACTTGAGGCCGAAAACGTTTTCCAGCAGTACAAACCCCAAGGGGCCCCACAGTGCCTAAATTATCCATCTGTCATGCTGTCTGGACCCTTGTCCACTGACCTCACAAGGGACTGTAGTTGCTCACCTGCTATTGACCACATAGGCATAATTTCTGTGCCTCATATTACTGAAGAAAGAATGCATTTTCCAGCTGTTGAAATACACACACTAATGTTACAGTCAGAAGTAAAGGAAACACTGGCGGGCAGGTAGAGCTCACTGATCCTGAGCAAAGTGGATTTCTGTACAAGCAAAGTTAAGCTGGGAAGAAGCACACTGAATGATGAGCTCAAACTTTTTCTGTGTCCACCGCAATTATTGGTTGGGGGTGGTGAGTCATTTAAAATGGAAGGCCTTTAGCCATTTTAAGATCTTGATGGTTTTCAAAATAATAAAATATTTCACATTTAGATTGTTTTTATCACACAAAGTACTGAGCAAATTCTTGACTGTTTCATATACAGTAATTTTTGATGTTACTTGGATGCCAGAGTCTCTCTAGACCCCTTCATAGAATTAGAGGAACAAAACGGCCCAGCAAACTTCAGTGGTCAGGACTTTGACTTCCTCCCCTGGAATACCCTCACCAGGGAATCTGAAAGTTAGAAAAACGGACAGTCTTTTGTCCCTGTCCCTGGGAAAACACAAAAGGTGAGTTGGCTGCAGTCTTTTTAAGGGAGACTGGCTACCAGAACGTCAGCCAGGAGGGAACTGCAACATATTATTTTTTCCTAACACTGATTTGCTTCTTCATCTTTATGTACTAAAAGAAACATGACAGAGGAACAAACGCCCTTCTATTGTTGACCTTCGAAGGTTACAGAGAGGGCAATCCGCGGATCTTCTGTAAGACCCATCTATCTGTCGCCCGTGTTTTATTGGATACGGCTACAGCAGAATCAAAGAGCAGAAAGGGGGAAAAATACGGTGACAAAGACAGGTTACAAACATAGAAAACAGGAATGAAATCTCCAGAGCGTAAAAGTGGACCAAACACAGCTGGGAGCAGCAGTCCCTGTTTTTATAAAGTGTGAACTGATACTCTTGCTGCATAAGGAACAGATGATGAAGCCTTAGCGCGTTTCCTGTGGGGTACTCAGGTGTCACTCGCAATGATGCTGTCAGACACATTTCACACTGCACACAGTCGGAGCCTGCCACGCATCAGGAAGGATGGCACCACCCTTACCTGCCCCGCTTCTACACACAAAATTAAGCATGAGTTCTCTTTGTCCACAGATGAAAACCTAAACCCAACTTGTGATTTTACAACCACCGTGAGCTGAACCCTTTTGAAGCCTGATTTCAGTCACCCTCTGATCTGCCCCAGTGAGAGCCTTTGTTGCATAGATGATTTCTGCATTCTCTTCCTCTGCCACCTTGAGCCCAGCACTCCCTGCTGCGCTGTATTCTGAGTCCATCCTTTCTTTAAGGTCTTCCTTCCCACCCGGACTAGGCCACCTTCACTGCAGCATTAGTATCTCAGACGCCTTAGCAGAAAGCAGATGTGCAATCACCAGATGTTGGAGAGGAACTAATAAAATATTTGTAGTGATTTCATGGCTTTCAATTATTTTATCTTCTCTTTTCTCATTACTATATGCCTGCAGTATGTTTGTTTTTCTTGTAGGGAGCTGGTAAACATGCACCGCACATCTTAATTTCTTTCTGGTTTTCTTCCTCTCCTCCTCCCCTCCTTCCGCTCTGTCTCAATCTCATCCCTCTTCCTAATCTCTGTCTTGTGTTCTGCTCTGTACTTACCTTCTTTCATGGTTTCTGTGAGTCATGTATCAGACTGGTTCTAACACAGTCTCTGTGATGGTAAAAGGACAGTCCAAGACCTGGTTACCTTCTCTTCCTCTCTTCTCCTTCTCACCTCTCTCCCCTTCATTCGTTCTCTCTTTCTGTCCCCTTTTCCTTCTCCTTCTCCTCTTCTTCCCTCCTGCCTTCATCCTGTCCCTGTGTCTGTCTCTATCTCTGTCTCCATCTCCCTTTCCCTCTCCTTCTCGCCCTTCTTCCCTCCTCAGACCCTCTCTACATGCTGTCTCTATCTGGCTAATTTAAACTTGCTGACAGTGTGACTTTTTACTTAAAGAATATACCAACAAGAAAGGCAGAATTAAAATTGTCTTTATCATCAGCTTTGAAAAATTACACAGGATCATTTCCATCATGCTACATAGGGCACAACAGCCATCGAATCTGCCCATTGTCAAGTGGGAGCAACACAGACCCCAACTTTTGTTGGAAAGAAAGTTAGAGTCACAGGAAAGCACGTCATATAAAAAAAACATTTTCAACATCTTCTAAAAATACCATCTGCCACAGAAGAGCATTAATTTTTTAAAGGGAAAGAAGAAATGTCTAGATCTTATCAATTTCCCCACCAAATAAAGAGTTGCAAATAGCTATCCAAATATTACATGCTTTTAAAAAGCCATATTTTAATAATTCATGTTTTTACATTGTGGATTATTTTTTCCAAAAGTACTAAGATATGCTTAGGGACTAGCAGAACAGGGCAAGTCCAGTTTTGTACATTGCTGTTTCACATATTATAAGACACAAGAAGAATTTATCCCAGAGAGGCTGGGATGAAATATCAAAACCAGCTGGTGACCAAAGGACAACCAGCCTGCCACAGACCCCAGCGAATGCAGAGCAAGGGTGACGAGTCAGAGGGAAACACAGCCTCGGACTCTGCTGTGTTCATCCTGCTTTGTTTTTACCCACACTTGACCCGACCTCCTCCTCCTGTCCTTTCCCTCCTTCTCTTCTCCTCCTCCTCTTTTCATTGCCTGGCTATACCCTACCTCATCCTTACAATCCTCTTGTCCAATCTCTGACAACCCTCCTCGCTTGAAATTACTCCATCTTCTCTACACACCACGACCTTTTCCCTCCAAATGTGACACTGGCAGCACTCTAGTGATGACATTTGTCTTCCTCACAGGTCACAAGACCCAGGTGAACAAAGCTAGAAAGCTCCTCCACACGAAAAGCCTGTGTTAATATTTCTTCCAGTTTCCCTGACTCCATAGCATTATCAAGAAAGAATCTGTACTTCAAATCCTTAACAGGTACGCACTGAGGGCATGGTTAGTGTTTCTCAGGCTTTATCTGTGTACCAATACTGGGACCTGTGTACAAATTCTGATCCTGTGGGGTATAGAATGGGGCCAAGATTCTGCTTTCCTCAGAGTATTCTCACTCAGGGTACAAGAGCTACTTTAAATCAGTGCTTTCAGTTATTTAAATTCTAATTTACTTGTTTCAAAATTTTTCCAGTTTTCTGAAGATTCTTTAGCACATGAGGAAAATTAGGAAAGAAGAAAAATCCAGCGACCTCAGTCAGTAACAGCAACATCTCTGGTAGCAACAGAAGTGAAAATGTGGTAGAAGAGGGCTGGGTGTCTGCGCAGGGGCGGGGAAGGGGTAAGGCGGAGACTCAGCTACGCCCCTGAAGCACCAAACCACTGTGGCGCTCCCCACTCCAGTACCTTCTAGATCTGCCCCTCTGCCGCAACTTGCTCAAACATGAACTGAGCCGACTCGGTAGCCGTGAGTTGAGAAAGTGCTGTAAGCAGAAGTTAGGGTTGGACGAGAGACCTGCGTGTTTACCTGGGAGGCAGACAGCTGGGGCAGGGAGAGGTCCCGAGGGATTGCCACAAAGAAGGGGAAAGCACCCCCGCTGAGACCTGAGGACACTAGACCAGAACGTCCCACATTTCTCATTTGGCTCAGGGCTTGGCCCTGGTACATTGGTTTCTTTTAAAATTAATTACACTTGGGTGGACAGAAAACATATCTAAGTCTCAGTGAGCTGTTAAAGTGTGTTTATTTAGGTTTTGTTTGATCCCAGATGAGGTCATTTCCCTTTTGAAATTGTACATAGCATCCAGAGAGGACAGCCTTTATCTGATTGCTGTTAAGAGCCCAGGTGTAAAGAGAATTTGTTTTTCAAAACTTACAAGAGCTATTGAGTTTTCAAATTAAATCATGTGAACCTTCTAATATGACTAAGGAGAACCCCAAATATACACAATCAACCTTTAAAGCTGTTGAGATTTCCTGGTTTCTTTGTTGAGCCTCATAAAATCTACGTCTCTAAGCCCCTAGAGAGGTAAACACAGTAGAGCTGCTTATCACATTTCTTTGGGCCCACACCTCCTCCGGTCTTTGCCTCCACTTGCCCTTCCTCGTAGGGGATTAATGGATTTCAACAGAAGCTTTTGTAGGCCTTGGGAGGAGGTGGCTCCCGGCTTTATTTGCCCTCTGTGTGTAGTTATAAACTGTTCTGACCGGATGACCTGGTGTTGCCAATGAGAAACCCACCCCACGCCACGCAGATTCTAAGGCCAAGAGCTCGGCTCCCTCTGCCTGCTTTCTTGAGATTAGTGGAGGAAAAGTGTTTCCTAAGGAGACCCTCATTCAGTAGGTTGTGGCTCAGAGCCCATCATAAAATCATGCTTGCAGTCTATAAGCATTAAAACATTCATCCTTTCCAAATACAGCCTGACGAGGACAAGTCTAATTGCAGTAAGGACCCAAAGCACAGGCACTGCCCTGAATTAATCCACCCCGCCCGGGAGGGAGGCAGTGCGGGGGAAGTCGGGGCCTGAGCATGCGCCTCCCTACCTACCCACTATAACGAGTCTGAGCATGGTGATCCCATGACAGGAGCTGATCGCTTTTCATCACAGGCCTCAAAGATTTTTTTGTTATTATTATTTTAAATCATTTTTTAAGACAGCATTTTTACGAACTTTTTAATGATTTGCCCTTCTCTCGCTTACTGTCATTTCTAAGTTTCAAGCCATAGAAAACAGCCCAGATAGATGAAAACTGTTTCAGTTTGTGCTCCCCAGGGAGAGGTGCGGATGTACTATCCGCGCTTGCTACCGCCGGTTCTGCAGCTAATTTTAGATTGCGCTTCAGTAACTTGAGATTGTATTTAACAGTCAAAAACATAATTCATAACAGTCATGAAAATTAGTGTTGTCTGAGGACTCACCATATCCAGGCTCCCCACCTGCACCCCAAAGCGAAACTGGCTTTTAAAGGGAACGAACTTTAACATCACAAGTCAGCCTGGAATATTCTTTAAGAAAGCAAACAAAGAAATGAGTGAAATAGAAAATTTAAAATATCGTTCCCACAAAAAGAAGAGAAATCAAAATATATCATGTACAGGTACACATTCCCTATGGATGAATATGATCATTAATATATCTAAAATGTACCAATAAACTTAGTTAATAAAGAAAATCCCTTCCCTGCTCTGGGTAGGATTGGCAACCACACCACACTCCACGGATAGTATACTCCTCATAGTATTTGTCTGGAATAAAGTGCACACACACACACACACGTGCGCATGCACACCTCCTTCTGCCTCCTGAGCCACTGTGACAAGATTCTGCGTTACTATCATCACGGCAAAGGTCATTGTCATTGTTTTTGTTGGTTTGCAACATATATTAATTCCCTGAAATGGAGGACATGGGCATCTTCATGATCCATCATCCACTTACATAGACCATGGTCTGGCTCACAGACAATAAACAGTACCACTGTCGCAGTGGTTTCCTCCCTGGCCGGACCACTGTGGCCCTGCCCTGCCCCGCCAGCCTCTGCTCAGCACAACGACCACAGCACAGCATCCAGGGCAGAAATCCATGAATTTGGCAGCAGGTGATTCACTGAGAAACAGACTTACTGTCTCTAACGATTCAGAAAGTGCTAGGAAGTTTGGTAAGTGCTTATGTTCATGCATCCTTAACAATTTAATGTGCAGAGAGAACTTACAATGGAGCTAAATGAATGTATTGGTTTATGAAGCATTTTAGCATCTCAAATAAAAATGTTAAAAGAAAGTTTTACATTATTAAAGTATATCTGAAAGTTAATTTTATTTAAAGTAAAAGTGAATTTTTATGTTTACATGTCTAAAGATATATTTCAATTTGAAAAATATACTTCAAGTTGGAAATTATTCTGCTTTTTCTTTTTTAAATATAATTAATTTACTTTCATTATTTATATGAAAGCTGTCTGACATACTTAAAAGGACACAGAATAATTTAGTAAAACTTTACATAGCCATGACAGATTTTTCCAGATTTTTAAATTTAAAGCTAAAACATGATATCTTAGTAACTAAAGTTAATAAAAAGATTTTGACTACCAAAAATAATAGTTTGAGTATAAATGTAACAAGATGAAAAAATTTTTGTTTAATACTTATAGATATTACTGGATCAAAGGATGCATTTTCTTTGGAAATAAAATAAATTTAAACAAAATCCCTTCACTATAAATGCCTGAGTCTTTTAATTGTATGTTAACAGTCAAGTGCTACTGAGACTGACATGTAGGTAGAAATTGTATAACCAGGAAATGGATCAAAGTTTCACCTATCTTCTCGTAATGAGTTTTGAAAAAGAAGTAGCACTGCTTCTTTCCCTGAGTAGAAATTGTCTCCTCCACACCTCTCCTTGTGTTCGCATGTTTGGTACCATGTGGGCTGGTACACCTGCAGGAGGTCCAATTGCGCTCTCTCCTAAATGGGAGAAGTATTAACATGGAGGTAAAAGTGAGTTTTTAAGAAGAACAGATAGACCATTAAAAATCATTCCTTTCTTAACTGACTAACTAAAGTGTAAAAAGATTTGATCATTCTTCTTTACCTTTGTAAAGACATGTGGTCTTTGGTTCTGGAAACAGGAAACACCTGATGTATGAGATTATCGTTCCCATAAAACATCCTGTCAGAAACAGAGCTGAGCGGGGGCAGATCAGGCAGACTGCGCCTGGGCACCTTGCCGTGGAAGTGGCACCTGGAGAATCATGGAAATGCCCTGAGACGCGGACACTGCATTTACCATGGGACTTCAGGGAGGCGCTGAACACTGAGGGGATCTCAGACCCGCAGAGCGGTCGCTTCAGCCTGACTCTCAAGAAGAGCCTGGTCGCTGTGGGCCCTGCTACGCGGAGCCTCCAGCCCCAGCACACTGGGCCGCTGGAGGCGGAAGGGAGGTGCGGAGGCACTCCTGTCGGTCTCCGCCTTTCTCCTTCACACAGCTCCAAAGCCCTGGCAAGCAAAGGTGGAACCCTGTAAAGAACATGATCATCTGATCAGCTTTTCGTTGCTGTAACAAATCCCCAAGACAATCAGCTTCTGAAGAGCAGGGGTTTACACGGGCTCCTCATTTCCGGGGCGTCAGTGCAGGACTGGCTGGCTCGGGCTTTGGGTGCATTTAACTATCCTGGAAGGAGTGTGTGACAGGAAAACTGCTCCCCTGAAGGCGGGGAGGTGAGACGAAAAACGAGGTGGAGCCCAGTATCCCACATCCCCTTCCGGGGCACACCCCTAGGGCCAGGGACCTCCACAGGCTCTGCTGTCTAAGGCTCCACTGCCCCCCAACAGCATGCCCCGGGGAGTCAGCCTTGACCTTGTGGACACCGAGGGGTGCTTAAGACCCAAACTGCAGCAGTGATTTTGAAAGAGCAAAGCCACGAGCCCGTTTCCTTTTGGCCTTAGGAAGACCTGCTGGCGGTGTGTGGATGCTGGTTCTACCCGGAGATAATTCCTAGGTTACACTCCCGTCCCTCCCACCGGAGGCTGCCAGGTAATATCTGTTTTACTATTTTTGTATCATCCTAGTGTATTGATAGTCCAAGAACAGTTTTATATTTTACTGTCACATTGAAAACAAGTCAGATTTGCTTCAGCCTCAAAGTATGTATTTCTGTAAAGTTGAAAGAATGCTGGCATCAAGCTGTATTGTTTTTCTAAATGGGAAATGAGTTAACTGGCAGGGAGCCCACAGTCCACATCCACACTGGGCACAAACCACTGTGACAGGATCCATCCGTGGAAATGGCTGAGTTCCCAGGGAGCCTTGCTCTCATGGTGCTCATTTAGTGGCAGGTTGAGACTGTCTCACCTTTATAGATTAAAACTCATAATTAGGAATATTTTTGGATGTATGAACTGATTGTTAGCAAAGAAGAGAACACTTTCAATTCAGCTCTTTCAGTCCCTGTTCCACCATTCCGTTCAGTCTCAGCCTTTCTCTCGTAACCTGGCTTGTGTCGCCGTAATGACGGTGCCATCAAATCTCTGGTCTGGAGGTACTCAACCTCACCTTACAGATTTTCCACATCAGGAGCAAAGTGTAGCAGGTGACATTTTTTGAGAATACTTTTCCATTATTTGGTGGTCAAAAAAAAAAAATGAGCATTAAAACACCAGCTCCAGATAGAAAAGAATAATTTACTAAGCAAGGTTACAATCTGGGAAACCGTGACCTTAGAGGACTGCTTGTTGTCTTGTTCAAGTCTGCAGCCATATGAGAAAATACTTTCCCCTCATTTGCCTGCAGTTATTCTAGGACTGGCCCTAACCTAATCTTAATGGAAAATGGAAAATCTGACTGCCCTTGCCCCTTGATTTTAGAGTTCTAATAAAAACAGAATTATGTTAAAGTTTGAGTGAGATACCACAAAGGTTCTTGTAAGCTATGACTTGTTGATATGAGTTGGACCATGAGTGGAAGATCTGTAATGTTTTCTCTCATTTTAAATTAAATTCCAAAATTTGAAAGAGAGAATTTGGATAAGTCCTATTTGAGTGGAATTTTGTTGCTGTACATCCTAGGTTACGTGTTTTTGGTTAGGATTATTGTAAAAGAAAATAGCTGTAGATTATTGGAGTCTACAGTGTGTAGGGTGTGTGAGTGTGTGTGTGTGTGTGTGTGTGTGTGTGAGTAGAACTCAAGCCTAGAATTTAGCCCTTGACATTATGGCTATCTGGATGATTGATGGAATAAGGATTCTTTCCTGAAAGTTGGCATTTAGTTACAAGGTTGGTTTTTACCATCTTTGTTGTCGTTATGTCCCAGAACATCATTTTAGCTAGTTCCACCAAATTAAATAAAGTACAATCAGGTTACAAACTGGGTAAAAAGAATAGATTACATTTTTTAGTTTGTCGTTTTGGCTAGAATAAAAATACACAAGTTGCCAAGACAAAATCACGTTATTAAGATGATTTCTCTGATACAATCAAACATTAAAATCACATATTTCATAATGCCTTTATGTTTTGTTTTTAATCTGTCCTGATTAGTTTATTGGGTTGAACAGTTCAGCTTGCTAAGATTTGTGAATTAGAACCAGGTTTTCACTGACCCTAATTTTTTTGGGTTAATAGTAGTTTTATGTGAGTTGATCATCTGACACATTGTGAGCATAAACGAATCCAATCTTTGGGGAGTCTGTCATCTGACACCGGTAACACTTGGCAGGAGTTACTTTTCACTTGAACTTTTCTCCATAATGATACATAAGCGCCAGCTCTGGCCCTGGGCCTACCTAATATGGGTGTACATGTAGTTCTTAGATGTACTTTAGCTTTTAGATGTATTTTAGTAGTTTTAGATGTTGTTTAGTTTTTAGATGTACTTACGAAAATATATTTTCTTTCTGCTTTATAAAAAAGTTATTCTTTGCTATAGCTAATAAAATATTTACTATCCCAATGTATTTCTTTTAATTACACTGAGTGTATTATTAATTAGTCTGGTTTGGATAATTTTATGAAAAAAATTAGAAAAATACTAAAGCACAACATTTCTTTATAACGCATCCAACAGTGATTGTCTTTACCTTCCGTAAGACCTTTTCAGAGTGAATGAAAAGAGGAAGGATGATCATTAACCTTTTATTTTTGGGTGTGATTGAGCGCTATGTAATTAAAGATGCCATAGGAAAATTATTTGTTCATCAAAGAAATGTTTCTATTATTCATATACTTGTAATGAACTCAATATTATATACTATAGAGTAGTAAATATTTACTTAAACACTAATGTTGATTTTATATGATGATCAACCTCCCAACATTTTATAAAGCTAAAAACTTAATTTGTATTACTCAAAAAAGAGGGAGATTCTGACATATGCTACAAAATAGATGAACCTTAAAGATGCGCCAAAATAGATGAACATCACACTAAGAGAAATGAACCAGTCATAGAAAGACAGTCTATGACGCCACTCACTGGGGTACCCAGAAATGTCTAAATGGTACAGACAGAAAGCAGAGTTGCTGAGCACCGGGACAGTGGAGTTGCCATTCATAATGGGTGTAGTTTCAGCTTTATAAGTTGAAAAGGATCGTGGGAAGAGGGTGTGATGGCTCTACAGCACTGTGAAGGTGTTTAGCACCCAGCTGTGCAATTAAAGATGGCTAAGGTAGGAATTTTGAGACAGTAAACTCTGCTTTGCTTAATGCTATCCCTATTCTAGTTATTTTTGTCTCTGGCACCATGATTTAATAGGTCAAATGCAAATATCAAACAGAACACTGTTCAGAGTTTATATCAATCATTTGGCAAGAATTTATTGAGCACCTACCATGCACAAGGTATTTAAGGAATTTTAGGAATTATAAGGCAACTCTTCATAAAAGTCCCCACAACTCTTTGACATTTTTCACCCATCAAAAAATAATGGCCCATAAAGTATAAAAACTGGTGACCTCAAAGAGGCATAAAGATTTCAGGAGTTTTCAGTCTCCTTGGGCTCTAGGTAATTAGGTTTGTTTCCAAGGCTTTTTTAGCCAAACTGGTACCACGTTCCCAGGCAGATGTAAGTTCTTGGGTCTGAGAACCAGTGCCAAACTCAGCTTGCCTGGAAAGTTCCAGGATTCAGGATTCTGCCAAAGAGCACACAGCCTCTAATGTCAAGGGAAGGAAATTTGGGGGAATAACCTGGGGAGGGCCTGGTAACAGGGCTGGTGGAATCTGTTAGGAGATGAATGCTTAAATCATACCAGGTAGCTGGGTGTGATAGCCCAAGGCTCTAATCCCAACACTTGGGAGGCTGAGGCAAGAGGAGCCTCATGAGTTCAGGCCCAGCCTCCTGTACTACATAATGAGACCCTGTCTCAAAACACACACACACACACACACACACACACACACACACACACAAGGAAATACATAATATAAGGTGCCACACTTTCACTACAAATCTAACTGCAGGTGATTTAATTTCATATTTCCCATTGCTTCATATAGAGCATGTCCCTAATTGTTTTAATAACTGTAGATACGGGATTGCCTTTTGAGGGGGCATCCGTCAGTCATAGAGGCAGGAAGGTGGAGAGGAGCTAACACCTCCAAAGTAAATAGCCAGCTCTGTGCCCCTCCATGCCACAAGGGGCAGGAGGCGAAAGAGTGAAGTCCTAAAGGCTGCAGGAGCTCGCTTCGGAAGGGTTTGGGAGAGGCCAAATCAGGCAGGATAAGGATTAGGCCCTGATGACCTACTTTTAATGCCAGTCAGTCAGGCGCCGGGGTCGATTGTGAGTTCTACACACTAGAATGCTTTAGAACAAAGCTGCACAACGTGAATCTTGCACGCTGAGAGGCATTTGAATCTTTAAAAAATACTCCAATATACAATAGCCTCTTGTTTAATTATAGTAATTATTCATCAGACTCCAGATGTTAGAAAAGAAAAAAAACTTTATCTTTTTATGATTAGAAGCATGAATCCTTTCAAATGTGTGTGTCACTGAAATGGAATGTATCTAATCATCCACTTGCAGCTGAGACAGTGCCGAGTGAACAACTGAAGCCAGTCCAGATCCTTATTAAAAGAATTGTTTCCAAAGGGAGAGAGAAATACCTTCCATTTGGAAGAAATCAGACCTTCAGAAGAGTCAAAAGTTCTTGGGGCATTCTGGCAGCATAAGGACATATTTTACAATGTTCAACCAAATTCTTGTCCAAAAACCCTGGGTGGCTGGAAATTTATTCTCAAGTTACTGCATTGTTTTGTAGGTAACTGAGATGCCTGGGAATCAAAGTCCCTGAATTTCTTTGATTTGGGGGGAAAAAGAACAAGGTGACTCCCAGAAGACCAAGGCTGGCAAGCTATCGCCGAAGACCAGCCCCTTGGGTCTGACCAAACTCCATGAAATTTAAGAGAAGACAGTGAAGGAAGCTTTCTGCTGGGGTCCCAAAACAAAATTTCATGAGAATTGCTAAACTGTGGCAGCTGATCAGTGAGATGGCTCCCAGTGACTCTCTCCTCCTGATATTTACATCTTTATGTGGTCTTTCTCCACTTGGAATAGGGCTGACTATGTAACTAACAGTAATTCTTCCCTCTTCTCTCAGTCTCTCTGCTTCCTTCGTCCCTCCTTCCCTCCCCTCACCCCTTCCCTCAGGTCTCCCACTCCGTCTACCATGCCACGCTTTCAAGGACCCAACAGAGTGAACCATGTGGTGGGAAATGACACCAGTATAATTTGTCGTGAGTCACCTTGGAATTGGACCCTCAGCCTCACACTAGTGTTCAGATGACTGAAACCACAGTTACCAACCTGACTGCAACCTCACCAGCCACCTGGGCCAGAACCATCAAGCTAAGCTGCTCTGAGATTCCAAACACACAGAAACATATGTGATCACAATGTTTATCGTTTTAAGCCACAAAGTTTTGGGTGAATTTGTTACTTAAATAACTATTGCGTAGAATGATCTGAGATTGCTTGACTGTATCAAATTACCTTAAGGTCCCTCCCTAAATCACATTTTATTTCAGGTGCGGATGTGTGTCTGTGTGTGTGTTAGAAATCCACTTGAACATTTGAATCCATTCAGCCATAAGACTTTTCCATAGAAAATACTGATTCCAAAGTATGCTATACTTATACATTTTATGAACTTACACATAAGAGTGTCTACTGTGGCATTTTTTAAAAAGAAAATAGTATCTTCATATATTATTGAGTTTTATTTTAAAAATATCATTAGATCATTGCCATAGTCAAGGTAATGTACCAAATGTGGGAGATACTCACAGATCTGGAGTCTGCATGAACCGTGTTCTCCTTTTAATTTTTTAGTTCACATTTTCAGTACACAAAGTTTGCATTCATCTTGAGGAGCAGGTACAAGTATACACACAGCTTGGTTCCTTTTATAATTTGAAAGAAAGAGGAAAAAATAAAAATACAAAAATGATACAGAATTTCAAAACAAGATGATAGGAAATTAACAATGATTATTATATTGCATATTGTTATCTTTAAAGTAGTTGCTCAGGTTGCAAGATACACATCAGTAAGATTGATCAAACAATATAAGCACTAACTGTTCCTTTCAATAAACTAATGGAAATTAGTAGTACAATTATCTTAGCTTTCTTGCATGTAAATATATACATGGACACCTTTTTTGAAATTTCTCTTTTCTCTTCTTCTCCTTTCTGCCATCCCTGCTGTTCTTTGCTTTTGAGCAGTTTCTTTCCCTTTCACGATATCTATTGTACCTTTTGGATCTTACTTACTCTTTCAGTTTCTTACACTAGACAGACAATACGTATGTTTACACATGCAAGTCTGTTTTATTTCACTTATGAGTATGGTCTATAGCTACTTATAAATCCGTTTACTTATAAAAGCCTTGAATTTATCTGTCTTTATAGCTGAGTAGTCCTAATCCTCTTCTCTCCCGTATCCCTCCCTTTGTGTCTAAATCTTTTTTCTCTGTTTTCATTCTTCTTGTTACTTTAGTGCAGGTTTATGACATACATTGTTTACAATCATTCTGGGTATTTTGTAACTGCACATGGCATATTTCAAACCTTACTTCACCTTCTCCTCCCTCCTCCTTCAACCTTACTTGCCCGGACCCCGACCCTCTTGCCAGAGGTCTATCCCCTTGTTTCCTTCTATCCTTCCTTCATTTGGCTCTTTGTTTGTACTTTGCCTTACTCAGTTGGGAGATACCATACAGTGTTTAAGCTTTTGTGTCTATTTCATTGGACATTATATTGTCCAGGTGCATCCATTTTCTTACAAATATCTTGAATTTATCCTTTTTTATGGTTGAGTAGTATTCCATTATGTATAGATACCACTTTTTTTTAATCCATTTGTCTGTTGATGAGCACATAGGCTGCTTCCCAGATTTAGCTATTATGAATTGTGTTACTAAAAACATTGGTATGTGTATTTCACTATAATAGGATAGAAAAGATCCTTTTCTCAAAAATCTTATACTAGGAAGAAAAGCAAGCACACAGCTGTATGTACAACAAAATTTCCATATAACAAATATGTGTAGAGGTAATCAAGGACAAGCAAGGAATACTTTTTAAAAATTTGTTTAAATAATAGCAAGACTTCCCAGTGCAGAAAAGGAACTGAGAAAGCCATCTGAGAAAGAGGAAGCTGCAGAAATGTAGCAGCCTCAGAAATGCAGTGGCCTCAGAGCCGAGGGAGAAGGAAACCTTAAGAATACACTTGGCATGGACTAAGGCAGGAATGTTGGCTTCCGAGATTTAGGCTTCATACAGCAGCCAGCAAGGTCGATGAGGTGCTGTACAACCCCGGAGTGGTAACATCAAAGCTGTACCTGGACAGAGAGCAGAGAAGAAGCAGTGCTGAGGCGCTGGCCGAGACAGAAAGAAGGGGGAGCAGGAAAAGAGGAAGAACGGGCTTCAGTGAGATGCAGAAGTCGGGGCATCTCTAGATTCTGCCACTAAACGGATAAAGTTAAAGCCTCAAAAAATGAGAGAGACTGGAAAAGTCGAGGAAGACAGGTGTTTCTCCTTGGGACGCAATCAGGGTTTTGTTAGCAGAACTGGGAAGGAACAGAAAGGCTGCTGAGGGAGAAAGACATTCAGCTATAAATGCACATTGCAGTCCTATTGCGTTCTACTCTATCATCTTCAGAATCCAGGTGGGTGCCTTATGCAAGTACAAATACTTTGATTTGCATTGGAAACTGTGGGCTGGACTTGCAAATAAAGCAATGCAAATGTTCTCTGCATCATAAATAGAAGTATTGAAATGCTCCAAATTAGACATCAAAAAAAGTCTTTGCTTTTGGGGGGGGCAAATGGTTTTTTTCTAAACAAACACATCTTGACCCACCCTTCTCTGGCTGTATATTTTTAAACAAAACTCTTTGCTTCACCATACTTTATGAAATGTTAAAAAATACCAAACCCTGTTTTTCTAACCCCACCTTCCTAGCAGTTTAATTAAGGAAAAATCAAGACCTCTCTACTCACCGGCAATCAGCTAATTGTGTAAAGTTCCTTGTTCCCCCTAATTCAGATGCATACCTGGTGCATCTTTAGCTTGTTCTATGTGCTTATCTTAAATTTTTGCACATCACAAAGGTGGTATTTTTTCAACATGCCAATGCAAGACTTTAATTGAAAACTAGGCTTTAAATTCAGATCTCAAATTAGGATAGTGGGTTTTTAATTTTTTTCATGTGTAGATAGCTATAAAGCAAATGCCTATTAGATACGATTACATTTGGAAATTAGAACAGCTCCTCTCTGTAATGGTGTGTCAGCAGAGGAATAAAAAAAAACCAATAATGTCAATAATTTACTGGAGCCATCCTGGTACCATTATAAGTACTTTAGATAATTAACTCACTTATTTCCCACTGCCAGAGCAAGACACTGCCCAAACACCCTCCAATTGAACAACTCACCAGAGGAGGCCAGAACTCATTGGACACTGTTACTGCACAGGGTATGGTCTGACAGGGTCCCAGACCTGAGGCTTCTCTCTCCCACTCCCTGTGGAAGCAGGACCTGATGTGTAGCAAAATGCACAGCACTGCCAACCACGAAAGCCAGAAAAGCTCATACGAGTTATGATGCTTGGGTTTTGATTGAGTGTCCGGTATGCAGGCTTGACTGACTGACTGACTGCCCAGGTGCCTGGTCCCAGTCTCCAGGCCAGCAGAGCCACATGATCAGAGCCCTACCTTTTATTATGTGGCTGGTCTTTCTTACCCAGTCATCTGGTCCCTCACCCTGAGATCAGGTGTGGCTAGGCCCTGCGCTAAACTGAGATATGCCTATGCACATAAAATTTACTTCTACCAGAGATTGGGAGTGCAGGCAAGATCTCCTTGGGCAAAGTCCAATTCTTTATTACCCAGACTTACTGAGACTAAGAGAAGCTGAAAATCCCTAAAACTGTGTGAGGTCCCCCTTAACCTCCCCTCTAGAGAGTCACGGGTGGGGGACTGCGGAGACCTACCCAGGGCAAGATGCGGTTTGAGAGGACAGGACAGCTTTCTGAGAATGTGGGGACCAGATCCCAGCTGGCCTCCCTGGCAGTGTATACACCAGGGGGCAGCTGTCCCAGAAGGCTGAGGGCAGAAGCCTCCTTTCCCAAGGGGTGGGAAGGGTGCTGGAGGGAGAAGAAGGGGCAGACAAGGGGGACTATAAGGGATGGTTATATGAAAGGAGAGCCTTTGGCAGCCAACCAGTCAAGGCTAAAAAACATCAGCCACAGACACGGCTGGGAGGGCCAGTGTAGCCTTGCATCTTGGATAGAGTGACATTGCATAAGAAAATGGAGGCATTACTGACAACTACACCAGGATGTGCACAAATGAGATTTTTCAGATACTTCAGCAAGCATGTTCGAGAAGTTCCGCAGTTGGTAGGAGCACCTGCAACAGGTGGCTGCTGGTGAACGTTCTGAGTCAGCATGGTCAACACTGGGCCCTGAGCTCACCTGCGTCCAGAACCCCGTCTCCAGGGGAGCAGCAGTGGGACTGGCTTGGCAGCCCCAGTCCCAGGCAGCACTGTCCCTGGGGGACACCAGCAAGACCCCTGGGGCCTTGGTAACACTGCCCAAGAGTGAGAACTTGGTCCAGGGTGCTGAGCCCTCACCTGGCAGAGTTCTGAGCCCACAGCCTGTGGGCCTGAGCTCAGAGCTGGTTCTCAGCGCCACTCTGTAGAATCCGCATGAATGTGAAAGTTCAGTTTGCTTAATGTGGATGGTGGCCTGGCGATGTCTGATTGGCCTAAAGCTCCTCTGTATCTCTAGGATCAGTTGAATTGAAAGAAGTTATTGGCCAAAATTAGACTAGGCAAATAGATAAACAGAGACAGAAATACACGTGGCACCGTGTCCATAGCCCAGAGGTAGAGGTTTTGGGCTGAAAAATGGGAAAATGCCTTTTAACCACTCCTACAGAATCTTGTCAGGTAGACAGAGGAAAACTGGACAGACTTGGAAAGCGAGAAGTTGTGAAATGAACTTTGGATAGAAGTTTAAAAAATTGCCTATTAGTCTGGATTAATTTGCTATGAGATACAGAAAACAATAATAGCAATGTGCTCTCCCCATAGTAAATGTTATTGCACACATACTATTAATCTATTTAACCTTCACACAACACTGCGAAGTGGACATTCTCTTTGTTCTCATTTTACTAAGCAGAATGTTGGTAAACGAGGGTAAATCATCTACTTATAAGGCCACAAAATTTTATGCCAGCAGATAAACCCATGTAATCTGGCTCCAGCCTTTATTCTTATAACTTGGGAATTTTTGTTTGTAAAATTGGGCAACTACGTTAAATTATTTCTGGTCCCTTGCACTTTTATATTCTTTGACTCTCTGGAATAAAGTTGAAGTGAAAGTACTTAGATATACAAAAGAATCTAATTGTTCATAATCATATTTACTCTAATATTTAACGTAAATCTAGATTTTCCTTGTAGCATATATATTACTTAAATACTATTTTTTTAAAAGACTAATGCAGGCAAAGAAGTTTAGCTATTGAAAAAATACCATTTTGTTTAGTAATCTCCCAATGGCAGTTTCTCTAGCACCAAGTAGAAAAGGCAGCAATGCGCTACTGATGTTGGACTCCAGACATACTCTCCTTCCACGGTATTATTAGAAATCAGTTCGGCATAAGTCTAGCTCAGCTGAGAAAAGAACTTTTTTCCATCCTACAGGGAATTCATACCATAATGTCATGGTTTCAGTTATGTCTCTGTTTTTCACATGGAAGATCAGAAAACAATCAATTATTCTACATCTCTGCCGAACAGGCAAAATGGGCCTTCTATCGGGTCATGTCCTCCTGGGACCCTTTTCCTGCAGCAAGGTCCTGGAGACTCTGCGGAGCATTCTAACATCAGCACACTTAAGCACTCTCCAAAGGACAGAAACACCTCTTCCTCGCCTTCCCTGGTTCATATTTGAGGTCTCTGTTGCAAAAGACAAATTCACAAGACAAAGGTATGCAAGTTTATTTAATACTTTGTATATGACTCAAGAGCTTTCATGAAGACACGAGGAAATGGCTGATCCTGTATATCCTTACACTGGGCTGATGAAGAGTAGACAGCCATGGAAAGCCTGGTGGGAGAGGGTGTGACCTTGCAGTGCTGAGGAGGAAGGCACAGAACCAGCTCTGCTTCTTCTGATTCATCCCCATGACTCTTGTCATCCAAGAGAGTCCGCTCCTTCCTTCCAGGGACAGAGTGGGCCCCTCCTGCATGAGGGTCTTACGAACTATTTCAGTGAAGGTCAGAACCATCCTTTCTGGGTTCTATAACCTGCTGCAGTGGAGAAAGGCAGAGAAGGAAAGAATGACTTTCCTGTTTCCGCTGTTTTCTTTCACATGCCAACGTCCCATATTTGGGAATAATTTGTCCTGAACCCCTTTGGCTCAGCCTTCACTTCTCTTTCTAATTCAACCATTTCCACTCACAGACAAACAATATCTGGAAGTGCACCAAGCATCGCCTCTCTAGGCAACATCCCAGCCCGGATGAAAGCGGTAAGCTGAGCTATGGGTAGAACTTCTCATCTATCTGAGCAATAATAGAGACGCACAGAGCATTGCAGGGAAACGGAGAGGGTACTTACTCCCCTCTGGGGAAGTGAGGAAATAGAAGTGTCAAAGACAAGATAACGCTTATGCTACATGCCGCTGGGTGAGCAGGAGCAGGCCTGGCCCGGGCAGTGGAGGAGAGTGCTCCAGGCACAAGGGACACCATAATCTGGGCCTGAACACTGCAAAGATCTTGCTGTGGATCCGCATTTGCGAGGCCTCAAGGTGACACGGACAGAAGAAGAAGCCAAGGAGGGAGGGGAGAGCCCAAACCCGGGGTCTGTTTACCTTTTACAGAGAGAGATGGGGAGTTAGTGGGGGAACTGATAATTCCAGGTTTGTATTTACAAGCGGTCATCTGACTGATAGGATGGATCTGAGGGTGACCAGACCAGAGGCTAGTTAAGACACAGATAGTGGATAAGCATCTCAAACTCTAGGTATTTAGAAATACAAATTAAGGGGAATTGGGGTTGTAGAAGACATAAATGCCCTCAACCCACCCCCCCAAAAAAGTGCTAGAATGTTCCCAGAGCACCATCTTGGGTGGATAAAGCATTGGATGTAAGCAGACCTCAGCCTCCTGGGATGTCACTGGGGCTCCTGGGTGACCCTCTGCACCCCCAAAGGCTCACATGTGCTCAGCAGTCCTGACCCCTGCGATCCAGATCTTCATGTTTCAGCCACCTTGATTTTATTGTTCTACAATGAAGGTCTGCCTATTTATAATTACAATAATGCTACATTTTCCAAACAGATTTACAAAAATTGTTGGAGGAGAATTCTGTCTTGCATAGGAAGGGCCATAATCATCTCTGGACTATGAAAACGTAATACCAAAAGAAGCTGTAGGGCAGACCTCGGGTATTGTAAGCAAAACAAGTTCTACCTATTTGAGGCAATTGTCCTTTTAATTCAGGATCTTCAAGAGAAAAAAGTCAGTCCATGTTAGACTGATCTACCCAGTAGTTCTGCCTTGTTGTAGGAAAGTAGGCATGTCCTTCATGTTACAATGAAGCATTTGTCATAGGGCCACTAAGAAATAAATGGCTTACACTGCCTGGCAAGCGCAAGGTCCTGAGTTTGATCCCCAGTACCAAAAAAGAGAGAGAGAGAGAGAGAGAAATAATAAATGGCTTACAATAAATTAAACTGCATTTGGTGATTAAGATGATGTGGGCTGATTCCTAACACTCATCTCTTTTAAAATGTCATTGAAAGATTCAAAAGTCACACTCTTGAGCTGTCAGAAAGGGTTTCTGTGGCCTGGGAGGGAGGACAGCAGGAAGCACAGTGGGAGAATTTCTTATTGTTGTGCTGTCTCAGTTACCTTTCTCTCATTGCTGGGACAAAATACCTGATGCCTAAAATTAAAGAAAGGTTTATTTAGTTTACAGTTTGTGGAGGTTTCAGTCCATACTGGGCTGGTTCCAAGGCAGAGTGGCACATGGCAGAGGGCAACAGTTCATGGCTGTGGAACACAGCAAAAACAAGAGCAAAAGGGAGGAATGGCCGCAAGCAGCCTCTTTCCCTCCCTTACATATGCAAAGTATCCACCCTAGGGCTGGTGTAGCCCTCACACCCATAATCCCAGCATCAGATGGATCAATAAAAAATCTAGAAGCCCGCCGCATGACTGCATGAGGATTTGGGGGACCTGCAGACACAAACCATAATGTGCTAAAACTAATGGCACTATTTTCATGCTTTGTGAATGACAGTTCAAGCAAGGTTTCTTCCTCTCTCCAGAGACTTGAGAGCTTGGAGAACAACTGGTCCAATGGAAAAGTATAAACAACACCAGTACCTGTGGTGGAAAAATAAATAAACAGGTGTTGTCCAAAATGACCATGGCTTAGTGGATTAACCAGGCTATGCAGTATTTGGAAGAAATCAGAAAAATTTTTAACTAGTCAGGGGAAAGAAATCATCAGCATCCAAACTGGAAAGGAAAACATTAAAATCGTCTCTATTTGCAGACAACATGATCTTATATATAGAAAGCCCTAAATACTCTACACACAAAAATAAATGCACTGTTAAAAGCTGAGTGGGATAAAGTTGCATGGTAGGAAATCAACATACAAAAATCAGTTGCATTTCTATATACTAACAATGAGTTATTCAGAAAAGAAATTAAGAAACAATCTCACTTAAAATAAGATCACATATACTTAGGAGTAGGTGTTATGGTTTGTGTCTAGATGTCTGCCCAAAGCCTCACGCAGTCATAGAGTTTTTTTGAAAGTGGCTCAATCCAGAGTTTGAGATGGATTCATAATGCAATGCTGGGATTAGGGGTGGGTGATTACTGGATCAGTCACTGATTAGATTGGTACCACCCTAATCCCAGCAGGCTAAATAAGATAAAAGGAGCAGAAAGAGGCTTGTTTCCCCTTTTTCTTGCTCTCTGTATAGTTTCTTTTGCTGTCTTCTGCCACCTTAAAGTGTTGCCCCTGTGCCATGACACCCTGCCTCGGAACCAGCTGATTATGGACTGAAACCTCCACAAACTTAGCTAAATAAACTTTTCCTTCGTTAACTTTGAGTGTCAGGTATTTCATCCCAGCAATGAGAGAAACATAACTAAAATAATAGGTGAACGATCTGTACATTTAAACCTATGAAACATTAATGAAAGAAATCGAAGAAGACACAAATGGAAATAGATATTGTGTTCATGAGTTGGAAGAATATTGTTATGATATCTTTATTACCTAAGTGATATACACATTCAATGCAATTCCTATCAAAGTGCTAATCCTATCAAAATTCTAATGGCATGTTTCAAGAACAACCCTAAAATTTATGTGGAACCACAAAACCCCAAAGAGTCAAAGCAATCTTAACCACAAAAAATAAAATTGGAGGCGTCACATGTCTGTCTAGATTTCAAATTATGTTACAAAGCTATACTAATCAAAAAAATATGGTTCTGGGTAAAACAAGCACATAGACCAATAGAATGTAATAGAGAACCCAGAAATGAACCCAAACCTATATAGTTAACTAATTTTCAACAAAACACAGAAGAAGCCTCTTCAATTAGTTTTACTGGGAAAACTGAGTATCTACATGCAGAATGAAATCATCCTCTTACCTTACATGATACACATATACACAGACACACAGACACACAGACACACACACACACACACACACACACACACACACTCAATTTAAGATAGGTTAAGAACCTAAATACAAACTGGGTATGGTAGTACATGCCTGTAATCCCAGCTACTCTGAAGACTGAGGTAAAAAAAAAATCATAAGCTCAAGGTCAGTGTGGACAATTTAGTGAGACCCTGTCTGAAAATTTTAATAATAAAATTAATTAAGAGGGCTAAGGGTATAGCTTGTTTCTCCCTGGGTTCAATCCCTAGTACTACACATAAAAAATAGACCTGAACATAAGCCATGAAACCATAAAACTTCTAGAAGAAAATATAAGAAAAGTCTGATATTGGTCTTTGCAATACTTTTTGCAAAAGCACAAGCAACAAAAGGAAAAATAAACAAGTGGGTCTACATTAAACAAAATATTTCTGCATAGAAAAGCAAACAATCAACAAAATGAGGGCAAACCTTGAAAGTGGAATAAAATACTTGCAAGCTACATATCATATAAGTCAATAGCAAAAAACAATTTAATTAAAAACAAATGATAGGGGGCTGGGGATATAGCTCAGTGGAATAAGCGCTTGCCTAGCAAGCGCAGGGTCCTGAGTTCGATCCCCAGTACCGCAAAAAAAAAAAAAAAAAACAAATGATAAAAGGACCTAGACATAGACATTTCTTAAAAGAAGACATACAAATGGGCAACCAGTATGTGAAAAAGTGCTCAATGTTACTAATTATCAGGGTAATGCAAATCAAAACTGCAATGAGATATGAGCTCACTCCAGGAAGAATGGCTGGTATCAAAAATTAAAAGTAAGTGTCAGAAAGGATGTGAAGAAAAAGAAACCTTTGTACACTGTTGGTGGAAATGTAAATTCATAGTATGTCCATTAATTAACATAGTATGCAGGTTTCTCAAAACATTAAAAATAGAAATAAATCAGCCAGCAACATCCCTACTGGATCTATATCCAAGGAAATAAAGTCACTATCTCAAAGCGATACTTGCACTCCCAAGCTCTGTGCAGCACTAATTCACATCAGCCAAGATATGCAAATAACCTAGATGTCCTATAGCAGATGAGATAAAACAAATATGATATGTATATATGAATATTACTCAGCCTTTAAAAAAGAATTTGCAGAAAAATCGATGACCCTGCAGGATATCATGTTAAGTAAGTCAGACACAGAAAGACAAATATTACATAATCTTACTTGTAAGTGAAATTTTTAAGAAGCATAGGAACAGAGTAGAATGGTTCATATCAAGGTGTCCCCCCAAAGGCTTATGCACTCATAACGGAGACCTTGGGAGGTGACTGGATCATGGGAGTGTGACGCTGGATTAATCTGCTGATGAGTTCGGCATAGCTCTCAATGTGGGCAATGGACTTACTGAAGAAGGAATACCCAGCTTGCATGTGGCTGGCCCCATCCAATAGGCTTGCTGCCTGGATGGAGTAAAAAGGGAAAGAAGATTGAAGTCATGCTGCTGTCTGCCTTGAGCTGTTTCTCCTCTGCCATACCACCCTGGCATGGAGCCAGCCCACTATGGACTGATACTTCTACAAACTGTGAGCCAAATAAACCTTTCCTCATTTAATGTATGGGCACTGTGTATTTTGTCCCAGCAACAACAAAGTATAGGAACTAAGACACCATGCATAAAAGGTGAGAGGAAGTGGAAAATTTGGTCAAATTTTCAGTTTTAAGATGAATAAGTTTCAAGATCTAATGCACAGCATTGTGACCATAGTTAGTGATAATGAACTATATGCTTGAAACTTGCAAAAGGGCAAATCTCAAGGTAAATCTCAGAAAACAGCTAACTATGTGAGGCAATGGATTTGTTAGCTTCATTGTCATGATAATTTCACAAAATATATGTATATCAAAACATGCTGTTGTATGTATGCTCAAATATGTACAACTGGGGGGTCCATATACCTCAATAAAGCCAAGGCGCAGTCACTTTCACGTCCAGACAGGGCCTGCTCACACCCTTTTTACTTGCCGCTTGTAGAGCTTTGCCCTGGCCCCGTGTGTCACCTGTGAAGTCATTGACTGTGCAATGGCCACTGGCACAGGAGCCTGGGGCTGAGTTTTGGACCAATTCTTTGATCTCTACATCTCTATTACTGAATTGTTCAACATAATAGAATACAAATTTTGATTTTTAATAAGCTCAGGCTTTGGAGGGTAATTTAAAGAAGAATTGAAAATTCCTATCACAGAAATGTTACTTTTTCTTTTTCTTTTTTTTTTTACTGAAAGCACAATTCACAAATAGGGGGAGAAGAAGGAATTAGATTTGATTCCTGGGTGTCGTATCTGTATTTGGGAACCCACTAGTGTAAGCATGTTTATGCTTCTCTTTAAAATTTACACACAATCGAGTACTACTCTCACATAAAGAAAGGTAAACTTGAGGTATTCATAGGTAAGTGGATGTAACTTGAGACCAAAATATTAAGTGAAATAAGCCAGACTCATATGCTTACATATGACATGGCTTCTCTTATATGAGAAACACAAAATACAGCAAAATAGAAGACCGAGAAATAGGAAATAGGGAGACCTTTCTCAAGTGGACGGCAGCACAAGAGGCGGAGGGAAGGAGATGAAGGGGAGAGAAAGGAGATGGGGAAAATGAAAGGAAAGGTGGGGAAAACAGCTTTTGCCAATGGGAAGGGGGCCAAGCATTGGAATGAGCAGGGAGTGGGGAGAGGGTTAGAGCATTTTTAAAAAATGAATTAAGCTGAAATAAAAAATAAATATGGTTATAAAAGCAGCACCTAGAGAAAATGCTTTCAAATCCAAGTTGAAGACACAGTGGGATTTATCTGAGGGTTCACGAGCCACAAAAGGGACTGGGACGATGCGGTGAGACTGATCTAAGAGCGCTCCCATGGGGGTGAGCACCGCTGCCCGAATGACAGCAGGCTGTTCTGCCTCCACTTACACGCCTTCTACAGAGGGTGTGTTCTCAAAATACGGGGGGGAGAAGCAAAGATAACTGCAGTGGGTGGGAGTTGATGCCCCCAGTGAGTGCAGGGGCAGAGTTTGTTTCCTGGCTGGATTAAAGTGAACTCAATTCAGAACCAAACTGAAATCCAGAAGAATATTAGCGTTCCCACCTTCACAATGCCTTCTTTTAAGCAGGTGTAGTTTTTCTTCAGCTAGCGGATCTATGACTAATAAATTCTTTATTTCGTCAGCCTACAAGGAGCAAACACATCTTTGCCGTTGCTCCTCCTCAACAAAAGCCCCTCTGTGAATCGCGTTTTCTGTGTGAGTTGGCACACAGGGTGGGGAGCAGCAAAGCTGGGAGGAAACAAGGGACACGGGGTGGAGTTTCAGAGATGATAGACCCAGTCCTGCACAACAATGCGTCCTTGTCCGGAAGCATCTCAGCCCTCCCCACTGTCACCCGTGTGCGGTTAATCCGATTAAAGGCCCCTAAGAAAGCCCTCTGATTCTGTCAAACAAGGTATGCAACACAGCTGCGAATTGCAGGGACCTCACTCACTACACCAGGCTGAGGAAAAGAAGCACCGTACCATACCCAGGTACCTCACTGAGCCCCGGTACCTGCCCAGCCTGAAAGGTGTCTGTGGCCCTTGGCACTCTCCATGTATGGGTGTTTTGGCACTGAGTAAGGAGACAGAGCTGATAGTCTTTTCCCATACCTGTGCTTCCAAGTTCTCTCTGTGATGTCACTGGCCACCACAGGGCAGCCTGGACACTGAAGGGCCGGGGCCCAAGCAAGGTGACTTCACAGGATGGGGTCAGAGGCATCACAGAGTGCAAAGCACACGTGCAGAGAACAGGGTCTGTCTGTTATATGGATACAGAGGGCACTGAGCCGGGTGCCTTCCCATATACATCAAACATACAGTGGGAAAGATTTTTATCTTCCATGAATATTTAATTCTCTGAAAGCTAGCCATCTTCACAATACCCAATGCATGTGTGTGATTGTCTCTGCTGTCTTTCAAAATAAAGCAGATTTTGCTCTGCTTGTGATGCCTTGAAAGTTGCTTAAATGTGCACCGATCCTTTTCATCTAATGAGCGTGTGTATTTTAAAACAAAGTCAGCACTGTTGCTATCATCTGTTTGTGTGGAGGAAAAAGAACCATGAGGGGAGACCAGGTCGGTTTGCACTGTTCTCCTGGTGGCTTACATCACAACGCGCTGACGTGAACGCTGTTCAATTGTGGCTGATGTCTTTTTATCTTAGACTTCATGTGAATTTAAAAAGAGCTCCATTGATATCCAACCTACTGTGCACTCCGATATCCTGCCTGCCCTGTTGTGCTGCAGAAGCCTGCAGCTGCCTGGAGCCTACTTACGCATGCACGATGCAAAGCCCAGGTGCTGGGCCAAGGATCCCTCCACCACTACAGCTCCGCACTTGTCTTTGTTTGAACTGCAATCGGGCAGACCCATCTTTCTCAAGCCTCTCTATAGCACGAGCCTGCCCCTCGGTTTCTGTTGCTGCCTCTGTTTGACTCCACGTCTTCAGGAAGGAGCCTTTGCCAACCCGAAGCACCTTTGAAATCTGAGAAGGCTCATTCTCATGTCTGAGAAATCCTTTTACCTACCCAGTGATTTTTTTCAGGGGTACGAAAATGACCTGAGCCCCAATCAGTTTTCTCCAGATGGTTGTTAGATTAAAAAAAAAAGGAATAGTTAACTGAAAGCTGGCATCTGGGGAGGAACAAAGAAGGCTTAGAGCCAGGAGGCTACTGCAGCAGAAAGAAATATAGTACCAGTAATAAACCCTGAAACCTGCCGAAAGAAGGTCATGGAGACTTTGTGAAGACATTCAAGAGCCTTTTGCAAATGTTTCCAGCCTAGGTAGGGGATGTCAGTCTCCACGATCATAAAGCCTCATCTGAGAGTGTGAACTGGGCATGGCATGGCTCAGAGAACAAGGTGGTAGTGACACCTGCCTGACCCTTCCCTCAGAGATGTGCTTCTTTCACTTGGGGCAGAAGCTGCCACCTGTACCTACTTCTGAGGCACAGCCCATGACACAGGCAGTTTTTTAAATGGAGCATCAAATTTAAATACATGAAGTAAACTCATTGGAAGTCATGGGATGTTTTGTAATCCTGTCATCCACCCGCCAAAGTTACGAAATTGTGTTGAAGTTCCAACAGTAAGTTGGAATCTAGGGTAGGATAATTATATATGACCATTTTAAGGCTTAAGAATCACTGGGCAAGCAAAATTTGTCATTTGTGGAGGAACAATTGTCTCCATTTTGGCTGAGCCCGGCCCTATTTCCATGTATTGATATGTACAGAGCTGGCTGGGACTTTTCCTTATCCCTTCAATTGGCTTTAAGCAATGCAGATCGGTCCAGCTGGCGAAGATGACAGGGCAGTGTTTCCCCAACCCCATAGCTCCCAAACAGAAACATGTGTGAGCCACGGCAGGATGGAGAGCCACGTTCCACGCTGTGCAGCTGGGATAAGCAACTATGACTTCCAGGGCATAAAAGATTACACATCAGAGCTGAGGCAGCAGCCCCCAAACATCACGCACTACTTGAGTTGTGTTATACAGATCACTCTTTCTGCATATCCTCTCTGCATATGGCAGAGGTGACTTCGGACCTCTCACCTAGCCCCGCCCACGGCGCTCACGTACTTCCCACCATTCTCACCGTCACTCATCCTCAGGCCAATCTTTTCTCCAAGAATTAACAAAACCCAGGTTTGGCCCTGGGCTGAGGCCCTTGTTCCAGATGGCCATCTTTGTGGCTGGACTTAGGATCCCTGGTTCCCCATAACCACAATATGCCTTATTGCCTTCATTCTCAACATGCGTTACACTAGAAGTGGTAGACTGGAATTAACTCACTAGAGTTCAAGTAACTTGTCATGGGATTACAAACATAAACTTCCTGGGCCTCAATGAGGACCAAGAAGGCCTCTTTATAGTCAATCAATTTGATGACTCTAGTTGAAGAATAATTCTTCATAACTAATATTTTCATCCAAGACACTGTTGAAGAAAATGTGATTCTGACAACAGTGAAGTGGTTAGGCAGATTTTATTCAGAACTACTGTGAGAGGTATACCCGCCGTTTTAGTGAGATTTTGCAGTAATAGGGAAAGATTAGGCTCAGCTCTGAATATAATAAGAAAAAGTGGAAATTTACGGAGGGAGACAGTCTGGGTGGGGAATTACTAAGAGGAAATAACATGGTAAATGGTGTTCTCACTAACTGGCTTGAGCAGATTCTTGCTGAAGGCGGGTCACCGGGTCAGACACCACCATCTGGTGGAGGAAGGAGGACATGATCAGAGGGACAGTAGAAGGCAGTGACAGACCACCCGCCTATGACGTGCAAAGCCCCGGCACCATCCCAGCCCTTCCAAAGAAGTATGTGATCAGACACCAAAGGTGATCAGACATCTGGGATGAGAGACTTCTCAGGTCTCTTGCTGAAACTTTTCCCTGTTAGGGTGATATCGAAGCCCTAGGTCAGGCCTAATTCAGCAGAGAGCTCACTGGAGTCTGGCTAAAGTTTACTCAAGAAGAGAAACTTCATTAACACCCACTAAGCATGTTATAAATCTCTCATCATTGCTTGAAGTAATGCTGCTATGGTTCCCATTTTATAGATAAGGACACTGAGGCAGAGATTCTCGCCAAACCAGTGACTTGCATATGGCAGAGCTGAAATGTGAATACAAGTTGTTCAAGCTCCAAACCTGTGTACCTAGTACTCTTAAATTTTGCCTCTTTAAAAATATTTTACTCAAATATTCTTTGTAGTGTATAAATTTTCTTGTTCTCAGATACAAATAAACAGACACTTATCTAGTACATACTCAGTGACAAACACTGTCATATGCTCTTAACTATTCTTTGAAGATTTATGAACCCTATCTTCTAGAAGACATTTCACACTTACCTGTTTTGCCTTTATTTCTGAAACTTAGGCCTCAGAATTATCGGTAGGACTTATTCAAACTTAAGACAACTGGGCTCTATTTCCAATGTTTCTGAATCAGTAGGCCTAGGCTCAAGTCCAGGAATTGACCCCATCCCCATCCTGCTGGGATTTGAACACATGGCCTCCTACACGCTAGGCAAGCACTCTATCACTGGGTTACATCCCCAGCCCCAAAGTTGTTTTGTTTGTTTAGACATGTAATGTTCATACTTCCGTGCTGGAGACCATACTTTGAGAACCATTGTACTACGTTATGCCAGCACTTAAAAATAACAGGCAGTCCTTCCTGTATAAATTACACATTTCTAATCCTCATAAGGTAGAGGCAAATTAGGCTCTAAAGGCTGAAGTACTCTGTGCAGAACTGTCCTGATAGTAAGCTGCGGAGCCAGAACCCTCACTGAGAGCTCACGGCCTGGGCCCAAGCCCTGCCCAATGGCATGCCCAGGCTTCTGGGCCCGCTGGTCTAACTACTCATCAAATAAAACCAGAAGGTTTCTTACACTAAATGTCACTGTAATATAACCTGCTTATAACCTGCTTTAGTAATTAATGTGACTCTCTTGGATATGTGTTACAGTGTTGTCTCAATATGTTCCTTTGACAATCAACTGACTTTGTGCAGCTTAGCAACATGTGGTGGTAAGGAGAGAATTTTCATGACCAAAGATGTTTGTCTGTATTAGGAAACATTTTTAAGCCAAGATGTTAGAAACATCCTTTACTCTACCAGTCAACAGTAACACGGAACAGAAAAGAGCCAGGTGGAGATTTAAAAGGAAGAAATATTTTGGTATTTAGATTTAAAGTCTCACTTTCTAAACTAGATGGGTCTAACACTTAGAAGTCACGATGGAAAGATCACACGTTTATTCTCAACCCTGAGTTATCAGCCACACCCAAGCTATTGTTACTACTCTCCCCAGGACAAGCCCGGGCCCTGAAGCCCAAAGAACTGCAGAAAATTCAGCTGTGCAGTTCCTCCCTGCGCCCTGCGCTGAAGAGGAAGAAGCGAAACTGCCTGCGGTTTTATCTGCCCCCTTCGCTGACATCCTTCTTTTCCTCCTAACTGGAAATTAAACATACTCAGGCGTGTCACTTTTTATTTGCCTCAAGCATGTCCGTGTAACAGCAGTGCCAGCACGTGATCCACCAAGATTTGAGGCGATTGTGTCAGATGGTATTTTTAAAGTTGCAGTTTAATGCACCTTTATAGAAAAAGAATACTCAAATAAACATTAAACTCTTTGCTGCAGTGGGGAGAGTTCTGGTTCGGCATCAGATAAATCTGTATCGCAGTTTGCACTGGGTCCCTTCCTTCTGGAGTTTTCCTGGCAGTTCCTGCGCCGGGCACTGGCAGCCTCTCTGTAAGGATGCGGCACTGCTACCCACTGCACACGGGAACACTTGGGAAGGGCCTGGGAAAAATCCTCAGTGAATGATTTTTGCCTGACTCTGCTTCCATACACAAAAAATTACTTTTTGGATATTCGTCATTGTCTTTTTCTTCTTTTCTAAAGAAATATAAGCTACATTTTTGTATGGTTTATGTGTTTTGCTAGGCCTTTGTCTTTTATTTCATTTCCCCCTATCACTACTTCCCTTGTCAGTAGTAATCTAGTGTATGGTCGCATCTCTAGAAAATCCTTTACTCTTAAAATCTTCTATTTAGAATATTTGAATTTTCCTCCAGTTTTTGCACATGATGAAGATCGCCCTGTACCTGGTTTGGGTTTCTTTTCCTTATGCTTCCTGTACCGGAGTTGAATTCAAGAACACTACACTGAGCTACACTCCTGGCCTTTTTTCTCATTTCTTTGTCACAATGTCTGGCTGGCCCTTCTGGTGATTCTCCTGCTTCAGCTTTCCAAATTGCTGCGAGTACAGGCGTTCACCAACACTGTTGACTGTTTTGTATGGTATATTTTTCTCATGAATTTGGATCATTTTATTGACAAGGAAACAGTAGAAGGAAAGGAATAAGAGGAGAAGATGAATTTTGAAAGCCAAATGTAAGACGCCTAAAAGAATATCAGGGGTTCCTTAAAGTTCCTGCAGGGACTCGCCATTTAGCTAATGCGCGGCCCACAGCTCTGCGCGCCCTGGTTCTTCTCCAAGGGCGGCTCCCTCCCGCCGCGTGGATACCTTAGCGCTGTTCTCTTGGCGGGAAGTTGTGCCGCCAACCAGTCAAGTCAAGGAGGACAGAAACCAGCCTGACCGAAAGATCAGACTCCCTCGGCTCATTCTAACATGCACGCTTTCCAGTTTATCCCCGGGCCGGACACTAGTGCGCGAACTGTGGAATAAAACCGAAACTAAATGTAAAAGGTCGGGCTCCCAGTGATACGCGAGCTCACGGCTGGATGCCTCAGAGAGGCTGAAGGCCTACTTTTGTTGAAACAAAATGGGTTCCTCTCATGGAAAATGTTACCTCCAGATGCCCAACGTCGGGAAGCCTGACACCCCAGTGACAGGATCACTCCAGAGACCGGAACACTTTGGTAATAATGTATCATGAGCCACTCTTGCTTGAGGATTCAGCATAAATAAAAGTATCACAGTCAAGTGATTCATTCGTTCCACAAATATTTGTGGGCGCTTTAAGTATGTGCTTGCCCTGTTCCAAAAGCGAAGACTATAACCACAAACGAGACACTATCACGTGGGCCTTCATTAATCATATGTGCTGGTGAGATTTTCATGAGTTTTGAAGGAACAACAGAATATTTTCAACTTCCAAGAAAAAAAATATCACATTCTAGGTCTATAATTTAGCTAATTGGCTTACTTTTCTAAATGTCAGAAGCTGGGGGCCTCACAAATCATACCCTCCTGGCTCTCCCTTGATGCATATGCAGCCTCCTTTAACCACAGGATATACTGCTTCGCAGTACAGGGTGTTACGTTTTTGTATACTCTAACTTAATTAGAAATTCTTTTTCTAAAAATTGGTCGGAGTGTCCCTCACCCTAAGATGCCCTAGCTCGCCCTCCGCAGCCATCTAGCACTTGCTCATGCTGTCCAGACAGCTGAGGAGTGGGCTGGGAGCCTCCACAGGGGCCTGTCGCTGAACTCCTCACCTACTGGACAGCAGAGACTCACTTTATAGCCGCAGCGGGGCAGCGCGGAGACCCCAGTGTGCAGTACTCCCCAGATGCCAGCTTCTATCTCAGTAAGCTTGCTTTCTTTTTGCCTTTTGCTGCAATTAATGGCTGCCAGTAATAAATGTGTCCTAAGAATCTTGCCCACCACAGCACCTTAGTCAGCGTCAGACACTTGAAATACTCTGAGGAAGGCAGGGACACAGCTCACAGGTGGAGCCCAGGCTTAGCATGCACAAGGGCCTGGCTTCAGCTTCCAGCACCAAAATAAATATATAAATGAAATAAAATGCAGTGGAGAGCAGGAGGATGGTGACTTCTTCCCATAGGTAATTTTCACAGTGTTCTTTTTACGACATCTACAGGAATCACTTTTTATTGGATAACGTAGTCCATGAGAGTCCCAAAACATAGCCATTCAATGCTTGTATTTTAAGAGAGTGTGTGCTAGCAACACACATACACACACACACACACACACACACACACACACACACATACACAGAGTCAGTTAAGGCTGAATTTCCCCTGTATGAGAAAGGGAGATGCTTGTGCAGGCCGTAGACAGGCCCTGCGCTCACATCCCCACATTTAAAGACTGAGCTTTACCTGTGCTTCATAAGGCTGCAAGCCACGACAGCATCCACGTCACACCCCAGTGAAAAAGCACCAGGAGGGTGATTATTGTGGTGCTCACAACACAAACAAAATTTGTTTTCCACCAAAGAACATAAAGCTTTGTGGGCACTAAATGAAGCCTATTAACAATGACATTCTGTGTATCTTCTTCAAGAATAGAAGAAAAAAAAAAAAGAAAAGAAAAAAAAAGAATAGAAGAAAAAGCAAGAGTTCATATACACAACATATGTATAAAGTATACATGTATATATTTATGTAATTAATACTAGCTACTACACAGTAAGGGTAATTGTTGCTTCTCTGAACACTAAATCTGTTAGCAGTTGATAAATCCCACCCTGAATAGAAGTGGCTCGTATTTAGGTCACACAAAGTCATTGCCGTTTTTTAATTTAAACTGCACTAGATTAAAACACAAGAGTGTTTCAGGAGGACAATTCAGAAGCAGCAGCAATAGGCTGTCATTTGGCGTAAAAAGTTTCCACAGCACACCCCAGGGACGTGTTAATCAAAGCTTTTTAATGGATTCAGTCTGATCTGTGACAGGCTTTGTTCCAGAGATGGCATTTGCTGGATAGAGGGGCAAGTTATCAATAAGACACAGTAATTGCAGGGAGTGATTGAGCTGCATTTCTAGGGCTTCACACCGTCCAGCTCTTTTTTTTTTTATCAGCACAGGCAGAGATGTCTTGCAGTAGGAGTCAAAGGGTGGCTTGTTTCTTTCTTTCATCTCCCAGCATATAATGATGGAAAATTAAGCAACAACAACAAAAAAAAACCTGACATTAATTTACAACAAAACAAAACACATGGCACCGTCTCATTTTCCCTCCTTGTTAAGTCTTTGTTTGAGATTTTTAAGCCGGATCTGGGCAGCAAATCTTTTAAACTAATCAGATAAATCCATTTGAACCTGAGGCAGGCATCTGAAGCTCCTCTGTGGCTGAGGCTGGTTCTGTGGTGACTTCTTCACTGAGTTCTTTGTTATCACTCAGAAATCAAAACAGCCAGAGGCTAAACTAATGACTGAGGATCACACTGATCACCTAGGGGAATAGTTAGCTTTTCAGCCACTTAAGAAGGTTAACCCTCACCATCAGATGGAAAATGTCTTGGTGCCTGTTCAAAACCAGTCATGTAATAGAAACCTAATAGTTGTTTTCTTTAATAAATCACAAGTCGCACTCTGGAAGATCAAAATCATTCCTTTAGGAAGAGACACCAAGGTGGGTAAGGAAGGCAGGAAGAAGACAGTATTCTAGAAGGAACTAGTCTCACTTAAAAGGCTTTTGTAAAACCATGTGGCTGTCTACATCTCCCATGTCCGTGAGTAATATTATATCATTGCTAAAGTTTCCCACATCTGGATGACCAGTGTCAGCACCTGCAAAAGCAAGGAAAGAAAAGTCACATCTCTACAGCTTAATCTAAGCCAATGTCTTTGTGTTTCCTCGTGTGCTAGTGTGTATACAGCTACTACCCCAGCCCCAGGCTATGGCTCAGATTTATCAGTCTTGCTCCAATGGATCTGAGTGTACCTAGGCACAAATTGCATGTCTAGTCATATCTTTTGATGAGGAAGGAGATTCTATATCCTTCCTGAGATGCCAACATATGACATAATACTTACAACACTTTAACTCTTCTTTTTCCATTACAGGGCTCTCAAATAGAGTCCAAACTCACCAGGCTTTTCAGAGCTAATTGCAAACCACATTTTCAGTTGCATTTCTTGTGATCAGCCTACACCATTCCATTCCACTCTTGTTGGTGGCATAACATGTTTTGTAATTTCCTCCCTCTAGTCTTTGTTCTTCAACATTCCTTCAGGCTGAAATACCCTTTCCCTCATTCTCCACCTACCTCATTCCTTCCCCACCCCAACGCCCCACTCAAACGCCATCTATGCAAGGAGGTCAGAGTTAACTGTGACAAAGGACAGGGCCGCAGAAGGTTGGAGCACAAGGGTCAGGGTCCCAGGGACTTGTGCTGTCAGAAAGTTTTAGGGCAAGTACACAGCTCCCAGCTAACAAAGGTCATTTGTTCTCAGGACCCCAAGTGTTCCCGTGTTACTCCTCCACATGAGTGAATCTCTAAAATTCGTTGGAAAAAAAGTAAGAAAGAAAAGAAACGAACCTCAATTCTGCCCCTGGCACAGCTCAGCACCGGGCACGCTCTGGCATTCATGCACAAAACCATGCACTTGTAGAAGATGAGGTTAAACCCTTTAGTATATACACCAAGTTCATGATTAATAGAATCTTATCTTTGAGGCCAGTTGGTTTCACACCGGAGAACATCAGAATCACCCAAAAGTTATGTAAAAATGGCAGAATTTGATTCCTTGTCTCATTGCCCCCATGCTGTTCAGTAGGTCTGGGTTAGGGCCAGAGAATTTGTATTTCCCACAAGTTTGATGCTAAACCTCCTGGCGGGTGGGGTACTCAGGACTATCACTGCAGAAGAAAACCCCTCCGTCCCACGCTTCTGTGCTGTTCTGTGAAGGGCACGCTTAGGACGGGAGTGAAGGCAAGAAGACTGGTTAAGAAGGTTCTGCATGATACTAATTAGATGCGATGGTGGCCCAAATGGAAGAACAGGCTGGGAGAACGGAGACAGGCAGCAAAGTGAGCGAGCCTTTTCGTATGAACCACATTTGGGAATGAGAAAGCAAAAAGAATCGAGGATATTCTTACCTCTCAGGCTTAAGGAACTAAGGTTCATGCCAAAGTGCGGGACTGTGTTGGAAATAAATAGGATTTGGGCTTTACAACTGAGTGACAGGAAGGAGACACGCAGGCCAAAAACTGACACAGAAAGCCCGGGGATAGAGCATGGGGCAGAGCTGTGCGGGCTCGCGGATGAGGGGGGACCCCCAGCTCCCTGAACTGGAAGACGGAACATCTGGAGCGGGGACCACAGAAGAGATGCACAGCGATGGCTTGTGGGTGGGACGTTAGGGAGTGGGGCGAGTTTACACACAACATTACCTGTGGAAGTTTCTGGGATTGTGCATTGGAGGAGAAATGCTAGTAAGGAAAGCAGAGGAGAAGGCCGATGAGGGCCAGAGCTGCCCAGGAACAAGTGACAGAACGGACGCACTGACGGCTCCCGCAACATCCCAAGAGTTTTGCAGCAACCTAACAAACTTGCACTTGACTTTGAGCTTAAGATATACTTTGAGCCAAAATCCCCCACTGGGGTAGGACAGAGCATGTTTTCTTTCCCATGAGAGGATATGCTTTTCTGGAGGGAAAGGAGGATTTGGATTCCAAACCACACTCTCCTCTGACAGGGGCTCAGCACCCCACCGCAGAGATCTTCCTTTGGGAGCTTCTTGCTGTCCTTTGTACACGCAACTTTGTGTATCCATGGAAGCATCAGCAGTGCTCCCAGCTCCTGCTCCGGTAAGCAGCTTTCCACCGGGTGCCTCCAGTTCCACCTGAGGATATTGTAGAAGTCTCCAAATGAAATTAATTTCCACTAATACTTAAAGAAAGTTCGAGTAACAGAATCTCTCTGTGAAACTCCCTCTCTTTTTACAAAATGGGATGTTATACTTCCCAGCTGGTAAAATCATCACTGTTATTCATTTGGGATTCGGATGTATCCCATTTCAAAGCTACCACTTCTAATGGCTGCTGTATCAGATAAAGGCCCTGCCTGGTACACACAGGAGCATTGCTTCTCCTGCCATCGGGGAGGGAGAACGTTAGAACATACTCAGAATGGGGTTACACAGCCCTGGTTTAGAAAATCTTCCCAAACAGACAACAAGCTTCTCTTTCTGAGAAGGAAGTATAGCAGAAACACTGGCTTATTCTCAGGAGCAAGAGATTCTCACTGGTTTTGTGCACACTGTATGTGGAAAAGACTGATGTTAAGAATAAATGCTTTAGTCTGACCAAAGTGACAACCAGCCCCACCCAAATATGTTTTCACATAGATGTCTCCTGCTTGTACATATCTCCACAAACACATTTCCACAAAATAAAAAAAAAACACTTAAAAAATGACAATTAATAGTAAGCCCAGTTGTTTCCCCACAGTTAAGCATGATTTTGAATTTGCAAAAAAAAAAGAATGAGGACAGACCTGGGGTATTTCTCCTTGATCTCTTCAGTAAAGATAATGCTGTGCTGACTTTCTTTGGAAGAGCGGGCCATTTGGGTGACTGTTCTTGGAAACAGAGCACCTCTTCAGCACCATGCTGTGCAAAGGACTATGAGTGAAGCCTTCCATAAGCCTTCCTCTGCCCTCACTCTCAGTGGACAGCTTTATATACTTCAGATAGAAGGTAATGTGGGTGAAGTCATACAATCCCATAACCCAAGTTCTTGGGAGGCTAAAGCAGAAAGATCTCAAGTTCAAGGACAGCTTGGACTACACAGTAGGACCCTGTCTCAGAAATTAAAAAGAAAATAGAAAGCAAATACAAGCTGCTAATTTAGTCACCCCCAAGCCCCAAATCCCACTTTGTGGTTCTGCCTTCCTGCACATTGAAAGCTGGGCTTTCTTGGCTTGCATCCCTCATAGATCTCCCTCTTTCAGTCAGCCTCTGTTACGGCTCAGGTCGAGGTCCCCCACAGCCTCATGTGGTCATAGGTACGAGCTCTGTCAGAGGTGGCTGGACCTAGAATGAGCGATGCTAGGATTAAAGGTATGTGATTACTAAATTAGTCCATGACTGGTTTGGCATAGTTCTGGGTGTGAGGTAGCTGAGGGAGAATATGAGAGGGACAGAAAGAAGCTGCTTGGAACTTGCCCTTGTCACCTTGCTGATTTGCTAAATTGTGTGCCGCTGCTTGCCTTCTGTTCTGCACTGCCCCGTGCCATGCCACCTTGCCCTGGAGCCAGCTGATTCTGGGCTAAAACTTCTGCAAGCAGTAAGCCAAATAAACCGTTTCCCCTTTAACTATGAGTGTTGGGTATTTTACCTCAGCAATGAGAAAAGTAACGAAGACACCTCTGTATCAGCCTCCCACTCTAATGGAAAATCCCCACTGCAGTTGCTCTCTCGTTCACATAAAACAAGTGACACTAAACATGTCTGTCCACATGGCTATCAGGCTCCTCTTTCCTGCACAAGTGAATCCTCTCGAGAGCTGTCCACAGTGCTGCCTCTACACCCTCACACCAGCATGCTCTCAGCACACCATCTTGTCTTCTTCACCCGCTCCACTGTGACAGTCCCTGTAAGAACCCATCATCTTCATGCCACCAGACCCAGTGCCCACCATTCTAGACCCCAGAGCAGTGCTGCAAATACAGATGCTTTCTCCTTGATCTTGCCTTCTCTTGTATTTCCTCATAGTTCCCCTCCTCACATACCAGGTGCTTTCTCTCGGCCTCCTGTCCTGGCTTCTCCTCCTTTGGGTGACCTCAGAGATTCATTGGGGACCTTGCCTCTACTGCCCAAGTGATATCCTTTCCCATGTGTTTCAAAAGCAACTTGACGCTTGTGATTTTGAACTGTGTCCCCGCAGCCTGGACATTCCCTTGGACTCCAGCCTGTGGTTCCACCTTCCTGATATTTTCACTTGTATTTCCAGTGGGCAATTCAAATTATGTCTATAACAAAATGCCTTACCATTCCCCTCAAAACTGTACCCCATCTTCCCAATGGCTTCCTGTTTCCTAAAGTAGTAACAGAGGGTACTTTGCCTGCTTTGTGCCGATAAGTAAGTCAGCTACTGCATAACCTCAGTGCTCACAACATTCCTGTGGGCTAAGCTTTTATACCATCCTCATTCTGAGGAGAAGAAAGCCAGGAAACAGTGTGGTGAACTTTGCCAAGGTCAAGCAGTTACCAAGAATCTCAGAAGGGACTAGAACCCAGACAATCTAGCTCAAGGGCCAGTGTTCTCACCAAACGTATTACAGTATCCTCTCCACAGAAACTTGAGAGCTTTATTGATTCTTCTGTTTCCCGTGTGCTGACATCAGTAGGCCTGCTTAACTTGGCTCCGGCACGTGTCATGAATCTGTCCCCTTCCTCTCGCACACTTTCAGTTTTGGTCTCCTGTGTTCCACTGTCACACCCTCCTAACTGACTTGATTCACAGCTTGTCATTCATCACAGATGGGCACATGCATCTTAAAACAGGAATGATACCACATCACAGTGCAGCGTCGACATCGACACACACATCCCGCTGCAGGTTGGTGTGAAGCTCTCGCCACAGCCTGCAGGGTCCGTCATTCCACTTTACAAGCCACTGCGCCTTGCCTCAGTGCGCCTCAGCCCCGCTGGCCTCCTTCACAGCCGCCGGTGTGCCAGCCCTTCCTCCATGCTCAGGGGTTCAGCCCTCTTCCTGGTGCCTGCAGTGCTCCCCGCTACCTCACTGCCCATCCCCCCTTAATCCTCCTCAGCAGGGGCCCCCTCAAGGGCTTCTCCTCAGGGAGGACCCCTGGACACACTCTAACACAGCTCACAACTATTTTCTTTCTTCCTTGTTTTTATTTTTAAAGTTCTCCCTTCCCCCAACAAGAAGCTCTGTGAGGCCTGAGCTAGGCTTACCCTGTTCTTTGTGAGTTCATCCAGCACTGGACGCAGAAGTTGAGTCATGTGATAAGCCTCCATTAACAATGTGCGTAAGTTTCCTTATACATCTTAAGTGTGACAAAAATCCCAGAATTTAAAGTTCAAATATTTGTAGAAAGGAAACTGATTTGTTTGGATCACAAAAAAATGAAAAATTTCTTTAAAAATGAAAGTTAAGGTAGTATGGAGAGAATAAATGAGGGGAAGGATTTTCCTTGTACAAACAAAAAAGTAAACTGTTGAGTGTTAGCTTGGCAGAAATGATAGACTCTGTGGTCACTGGACCTGTCAGCTAACTGGTATACTGGGCCCTCTTAACCTGTGAAATGGGTAAGAAGTTTAATTCAATAAAATATTAAGAATCCAAGTTAAAAGAACTAAGACCATAAGTACACTGTGATTTGTGAATAGTATGGGGAGTTAAATTATCTAGAATGAAAAAAAATACAATTTTATCACTTAAACTGCTAGAATTTCTCCCAAAAAAGGGTTAAATTGACTTTGTTCCTGATAGTTCTAGATTCTCATGGAAAACAAGGGCATTTACTGCCATTTTCAAAGACTTTCAGTTTCTGCTTTGTAGTAAAGAGGCACTGTGGAAACATTGGGTTCAACAATGACTCTTCTCTGTGTTTCTGGTGTCAGTAAATTCAGCAGGGACAGTATAGACATAGCTTAATGCTCCCTGTCGCAGAGCTGTGCACATCTCAGCCCAGCAACCTCAGCTACCTCATCTCCTTGTGCTTCCAGCTTCACTATGGCGGTGTGCTTTACACTGCACACCAAAGTATTCAATCCCTTCCCTCACTCACTGCAAGATCAACCGCTATATTTGGAGAACACGGACTATGTCAGCAATGTTCTAGTACTGAGAGTAGAGCAGACAAGACAACGTAGAGGCCCACTCTTGTAGGGCTTTCAGGGTACAATTTCAGTGAAAGGCATGTATTTCCCAAGAAACAAGGAGGTACATGAAGGAAATAAAATGGGGCACTAGACAGAAGGTTGAGTGGGGCCCCTATGTGTAAAAATGGGGAGCTGGAGGTATGGCAGAAACTCCACAGTAGACACAAGTCTTTAAAAGCGGTGCTTCAGCTGAGGCAGAACAACACCAGGCAAAGTATTCACAACACAAGTGACCAACAGCCCCAGGTCAGCATGGTGAGAGTAACAGGTGTTGTGTGGAGCTGGAAAAAGGGGGGGAGGCCAGACCCCAGAGGGATGGGAAGATCTGCTACATCCCACTGGCCACCGAGAGTGTACTCCAGCCTTCTCTACTACGTACGTGTATGTGTGAGTGTGTGTACAGTAGCCCAACAGGTGGGCACTCCTTGACTTTGGCTTCTATTTAGGTTGAGCAGAACTTTGTATTTGAACTGAGCTCAAATTTGCAGAATGAGAGGATGGGGTAAGAATGAGGGTCACTGTGGGCAGCTGTGACTTTCCAAACATAGCTGCCATTCCTATCACTGGCCTTTCCCACGCACTTCTCTGGATTCCTAAAGGGTTTCTTCCCTTTGCCCCATCAGGGCTGGAGCAGCAATGGCTTTGCCCTTTCCATATCCTTTGGGGGTCTACAGCATCCTTACTTGTTCTCTGGTTTGTTTGTTTGGTTGGTTGGATTTGGTTTGGGTTTTGTTTTTTGGAATAGGAATCAAACTCAGGACCTTGCACTTGCCAGTCAGGCACTTGCCACTGAGCTATATGCCCGGCACCCTTTAGTGGTTCTTTGAAAACCCTGATTATGCTCTCCTCAAAAGTCTCATCAAACAACCAGCCTTCGAGTGCTATTTCTGCATTGACCTTGACCGAGAGATTTTACACCAAGAACACTGCACCAAGCCACTCTTTTCCTCTCAGTGGGTTACCTTTGCTGACTCAGCCTTGGTTGCTGTAAGCAGCATATAATTCCACACAACACTAAGACATTTCTGGGTCAATTAAATGTCATTCAGCTTGTATGGTTCCCTTTCTTTGCAGAAAACTTTCCAGAGATCAGAGCTCTTTCTTGAGTGAGGCATCCCATACCAATAAAATGATTCAGGACAGAATTTTAAACCTCAAAGCCAGTGTAGTGCAGAACAACCACAGGATTTTTAGTTTATGTGACTCCTGGCAAGACAACTGCCTCATCACTAAGACAGCAGTGCTAACAGTGTGTGCCAAAGACCGCATCCATCAGCACTTCTACAGCCCCAGGGAAGGGACCACTCATGCCCCAGCAAGTGACTCCACTCGCTGAGGAACCAGGCAGTGGTACCAGCTACTCCAGCCCTAACTTCTTTGCTTCATTGATAGTGAGACACAGTAAAAACAAAGTCCAGGAAGGCTATGTTTTGGATCACTACTTAAAATTGCAATTCCTCCTCCCAAATGTTAACCTACACAGCTTTTTCTATTGGTCAGCTTAGGCTACCAAAACAAAATATCACAAACTGCATGGTTTAAACAACAGAAGTTTACTCTTTGCAGTTTTGAGGTTGGAAAGGCCAAGATCAGGATGGCAACACGGTCAGCTCCCAGCTCCTTACGAGAGCTCCTTTGCTGGCTTCCACACTGCAATCTGCGGGTTATGTTCTCCTGTGGCAGGGAGAAAACTCTGCTGTCTCTTTCTCCTTATTGAATAATTGGTTAATTGATGGTCTTGCTAAGTTGCCCAGGCTGCCCCCAACTCCTGGGCTCAAGTGATCCTCCAGTCTCAGCCTTGAGTGGTTACATAGAATGCAAGATTTGTAAGGTCGGGAAGGCTCCAACCCATATTGCAGAAGAAGGTTGAGAGGCAGTGTGCCCCTGATAAAGCAGTGTGTGAAGCTGTAATATTAAAGCCCGAAGTGCAGTAGAGACCCCAGAAAGCTGGAGAAGCCAAGAATGTGGAATATCTGAGAAAGCATCAGGAGTAAGCAAAACCAGTCTTAGAGAGTCTGCAATGGTGGCAGCCACTGCCAGTGTCATAGGAGTGGGGCTACCCAAGCCCCTTAGAAATCATATCTTGTCACCAAAACTTGCCCCTGATGCTTGATATGGAAGTGCAGTATTTAATGTTTGTCCACATAGATTTTAGCGTTGCTTTGGTCCCATTGGTTTCTATCCCTCTTTTGGAATAAGAATGTTTAGCCTGTACTGTTGTACATTGGCAGTGTTGAGCATGCTCTTTGCTTTTCCAAGGACTCACAATTAAGAAGTGTGCCCTTAATCAGAAGGGAGACTTTGGACTTGGACTTCTCAGCAAGGCTGCAACTGTTAGGACTTTGGAAACTGTGAGAGATGGACTATATGCAATTTGCACAAAGAGATGTGCGCGAGTCTTTGAGGACTCATGGTTTATGTCTAGATGTCTCCTAAAGCCTCATGTGATCATAGGCAGGACATTTGGAAAAGGGTTGGATTATACACAGCACAGCTAACTTGCTGTCAGGAGGCAGAGTCTGGTCCAAGGAGATAGTTCTCAGGGGACGTGGCCTGGAAGGCTCTGTCCCCTCCCGCTCTTCTCCTCACTTTCTGCCTCTCAGCCACAGTGACATGAGTAGCTTCCCTCTGCTGTGCTCATCTGCTATACCGCCCTACCTGGGAGTCTCGCAGCTGCAGGCCGAAATCTGTACAGACTAAAGTCAAAGGAAACCTGCCCTTCTTTAAGCTCTGGGTGTTGCTTATTGTGTCTCAGTGACTAAAACTAATAATAAAATCTAACATGAATGCTGCAGTGTACTTAGTTATTTATTTTTAAATGTTGCAATTTAATCTCCCTTAATAGTGAGCTGTATGTTTAGGAAACCCACTGCATTATTTTCCGAGCTTTGGTGAATTGCTAAAATATTCAAAAGTAAAAATAAAACATTTTAAGAGCATCCAAAGCAATACAAATCAAGACAGTAGTGCATATTACAGCAACAACAAGGCATAAAACTAGAAAGTCCTGTTTAGGGGACCACCTGAAATGCCTCTTCAACATTCCAACCCTCAAGCCATGCTGCTCAGAGCGTCAGCCCTCCCCCAGCACATTTAGAAAAACAAGGGCGAGCAGGGTCTAACAATCTCTTTCTTGGAGTCTGTAATATGGTAATGTGCTCTTGAAACTCCAAAAATGGCAATGAACTAGAGATGAGTATTTGATAGCATAACAGAGTATGACATTTCCCATTTTACAGTCATCCCAGGAATGAGTGTCTTTGCCCATTGGACCGATAAGGCCAGGAAGTGGAAATTACATATGCAAAATTCCAAACTTCTTCAACTTTTCAACCCCTTGGAAGAGCCCATGTAGCATTGCAGTTTTCAAACTTCTTGGTCCCAGAATGCTTTATTCTTTACACTTAGAGAAAAGTTACTGGGTTTAGTTTGTAACTAGAACTGCCATTTTGGAGGGCTTCTGTACTTGGCAGGTTTGTGCATAGGGGTGGTGGCTGCATTGCTTTTGGTGAAGGTAGGTAATTGGTGGCCATGGTCCTTGGGCTTGGAGGAGCTGCACTCCCAGTTAAGGCCAGTACCCGGCCAGTATGGTGGTAGCAGTTGGACTAATCGTTGCTGCTGCAAGATTTGCAGGCTGCTATGTTTTGCAAACCACAGAGCATATGGACCCCCAAGTAAAGCGAGGTTTTCAGAGTCTAACAAAATGTACCTTCCATGATGGCTATGATAGAGGTGGGTTTGAACCCAAAGTGACAGTGAGAAGCAATGCGAATACTAGGTATAAGCCCCCTGCCTATAAAGAAAAATTGAGGACCTCATCAAGGGAGTATGCTCTTAAATGACCCAGACAAAGGAGGGTCTCCTTATGTAGCAGCCAAAATCAATAAAGTTAAAGATTTACTAGAAAGTCAAGCTAAAAAGTGAAGTAGATGTATGATGAATTTTAAGCTCATACTACTTTATGTATATGAGTACTAACTTCTTAAAAATAAACACCTTTGAACAAAAAAAAATTATTGAGCCCCTAGAGAGCTTTGGGCATATGAGTTATACCTGTCATTATTTATCTTACTAGAAGGAAAAACTGGAAATGTGTTTTGTAATGTTTTAAAAATATTTTCTATTCACTTATTTTAAAGTTACAATAACATACCCACTACATGCCAACAAATACTTTAAATAAAAACAAGTTTTTCAACACAGCGAGGAAAGTGGTGTTGCTTTAAATTTCAGCAGATCTCTTTCCTGTATGCTGTAACAGAAGACAGCTGTAGGCTTGTGTCTGTTTCTGCCTCAGTCATCTGCAATTTGCTGTTTGGTTGAAATATGTGGAAACAGTCTGGCCGCGCATGCGTGTGTAGTCAGAAAAGGGTGAAGTGTTCTAGTGACCTTCTCACATCATTGTGAATATTCTTTAATACTATGCAAAACTCAACAAATGGTAGTTCCTCACAAATTAGTCATAATAACCAACGTGGAACTATAGAAGTAAACTTTTAATACTTTCATTAAAATCCACTGCTGTAACTTGCACTTTGAGTGGCCCTTTAAACCATGCATAGTATTATAGTCACTTGGAAATTTTTGTTCTCTAAGTGTCTTAGTTACTTTTCTTGTTGCTGAAACAAAATGCTCAACATGCAAAATTAAGGAGGAAAGGTTTATCTCAGCTCAGTTTGCAGAGGTTTCGGTTCACAGTCAGCTGGCTCCACAGTCCACGCTATGGCAGGCAGAAGGCAGCAAAGCAGCAAGCGATGGCACCAGCAGAAGCAGCAAGCGATGGCACCAGACCTCTTCCATCCCTTACATTCCATTCCTGTGGGCGAGCAGCCCTCGCACCCACTGTGGGGCACCACTGACCCCAGGGTCACTCACCCTCAACCCAGCCACCTCCAAAAGCCCCACTTCTGAGTGCATGGGGCTTAGGGGAGACAACTATGCTCAAGCCAGTAAGTTATACAAATCTCCCAGGGGCAGAACTGTTTCATGAAACAAATGATCACATTTGTTATTATCAACACAGGTCTCTCCAAAAGCACCTTTAAGTATGTGGAAGCTATCAAGCTGATAATGGTGAATACAAGCTTTCTAAAATGTTGATTTTCTGCTCGAAAGTTCAACCTTCATCACTGGCAACAAACACTATCAGTTGTTTTTCCCAAAGTAACCAGCTCATTTCTTCCACGTTTGAGAAAATGTCTGCCAAAAGCTCAAATATGAATCACCAAAGTGTGAATTTCCATCATTCTTTGAGTAAAAATTGTGCCCTAAAGAAAAAACAAAAAGCCAGATACAGCTCGTAACTTCCTACTCGAACAGCGCTTTCCCCTCCAGACAACTGCTGTGCCCCGGGGTGCGGCAGCAGCGCCACACACACGTGTGTTAGTCCCATGACATCAAACGGCAGGAATTCAGAGTTGAGATCCTAGAAAATAAATAACTATACTCCTTCAGTGAGGTCCTTCATGAGAGAGACTGGTGTTATATTTTCAAATTCTGAGAGTATGGCAATAAAGACCACAATCATTAGTGATGTAGCTTGGTGCTTTTGCCACAAACAGTACACCAGGGCACTTTTATTCATGATTGCTTTCTAGCATCAGGACAGACAGCAGCAAAGTGAGAAAGGCAAAGAAACTTTGGAATTCGGATAAAAAGAGTTTTGACCTCACAGAACTCTTACAAAGATCCAGGGACACCCAGGTATCAGAAGGCACCACTCCAAGAACTACCAAGCAACATTAGGACTTAGCAACAGGGAGAGCTTGGGCAGTTTTGTGTTATCTGAAGGATTAAATAACAAAGATCAATGCCTTTGGATGCTGCAGTCCCTTAAAACTAACTTCCAGCTGAGTATTATAGCACATGCCTGTCATACCAGAATTGTAGGTGGCTGAAGCAGGAGGATAACAAGTTTGAGCCCAGCCTGGGCAACTCAGCGAGACACTGTCTCAAAATCTTAAATTGGAAAAGGTTGGGGATATAGCTCAGTGGAAGGATCCTAAGTTCAATCCTCAGTACTGGGGAACAAAAATAAACAAACAAAAATATAACTTGATTCTGTTTTTCTAATCAAAAACACAAATCAGACTCTCTGCCTCGTTTGTAACCACACACCTTAAATATGCATCACCACACCTGCAATTACCCTCATCTGTCACTTTTCCTGTTCCTTTCACTTCAAAGGTAAAGATTAACATTAAATACTTAGAATGTTCACCATATCATTTTTAAAAAGCATTAAAGAGGAAGAATGTGACTTTAATAACATAAAATTCTCCATCTAAGGCAGTTTCACGTAAGACTTCAGTTAAAGTCTTCAGTTATAGTGGAGTATGCATGCCGTGTTTAAAGCAGCACAGTTCATAATACCTGCACATTGGAAACTGCCTACCTGTCTATCAGTGGGTGGACAGAGAAAGTGTGGTGTTTATACACAATGGAGTACTACTCAGCCATAAAGAATAATAAATTTGAGTAATCTGCAGAAAATGCATGAACCTTAACACCATAATAAATTCTTTAAAAGAAATAAATCAGGCACACAATCTTAAATATCACATAGTTTCTCTTATGTGAGAAATTCAAACTATAAATAAAGGACAAAATAACAGGCAAGTAATAGAAATTAGAGAGATAGATCCTTTCTTAAAAGGGAAGAGGATCAAGAGATGAAGGAGGCAAGGAGGGAAGGAAGGGGATGAAAAAAGAATTAGTATGTGTTGTGTACATGTGCCAGCTCCACACAAAAACTGTAAACTGAATGTACTACTAACCTGTACTAATAAATATTTAAGAAGCCAGTCATGGTGGTAGACACCTGTAATCCTAACACTCAGGAGGCTGAAGCAAGAGGATTGCCATGAATTCCAGACAGCCTGAGATACATAGTGAGTTCAAGGCCAGGCTGAACTGCGCAGCAAGACTCTGTCTCAAAAAAGAAAAATTAAAGACTTTGCAGTTTAATACCAACTAATATTCAGTACTGACCATATGCAAGCTACTATAGTGTGTATTTCATCTTTAAGTTGTATTTATCTTTTATAACTCATCAAATACTGGCACATTTTTTAACTAGGAAGATTGAGGTATACACTTGCTGACTACGCGCTGGAGATCTGCTATAGCGCCCTTACATAAGTCTTCACACTGACCGAGAGTCATGGTTGATACATTGTGTCAGCTTGGGGAGTCTAGAGGTTTGGCTGAGTGACTCAGCAGGAAGCCAGGGTACTTACTTTATATACACATGCTGAGCCTGTGGAAGAGGAGGGCATGGAGATTCGTGTGAGTGCCACACGCCCCCTACGTGGGGGTATCCTGTGTACAATGTAAGGGAGAAAAAGAGGCTGCTTGCAGCCATTTCTCCCTTTGGCTCTGGTTGTTTTTGCTGTGCTCTGCTGCTATGAACAGTTTGCCCTCTGCCATGTGCCACTCTGCCTTTGAGCCAGCCAAGTATGGACTGAAACCTCCACAAACTGTAAGTTAAATAAACCTTTCCTTCATTTCGGGCATTGGGTATTTTGTCTCAGCAACAAGAGAAAAGTAGCCAAGACACAGAGCCTCTTTTCTATTGCCCTAAACTAGAACTTTTAGGCCGTAACTAACCCAAATCCCCCATGAGAAGCCCAGGGAACAGGCTCTCTTTTCTGCCCAGTTTTTTCAACTTCCCCCTTGGGGAGCCACTGCCTGTGGGAGAGAATAGCAAATTAGGTCTGTGCCTCAGGGTGACACCACTACTGAGACAACAGACATCCATAGTTACCCCTCAGTATCTGAAACACAGAACTGTCAAAGAACAGGGATTTCATATGACCCTTGTAGTTGTCAGTCAGGCAAGAAAAATAAATCCAACTTTGACTCTTTACCAGGGAATAACACCAACATTTGAAAATCAGGAAGTGAAGAGAGTTCTATTACACTGTTGGAGGAGAGGAGAGAGATCCTGAAACTAAGCACACAAAATCCTTAAATCTTCCTTTGGCTTAACACTCAATTTTGGCCTCATCAAAGGTCTTTGCTGTCACAAAATTTTGTTTGTAAAACTTCAGACTTCACCTTGCAAAACCAAAGATCAAAAGGCATGCCAAGTGTTTGAGACTGGGAAATTCTTTCCTCAGACTAGCAGTGTTTTTGCATCAGAGCAGAGGCAGGAGAGGAGCCTGTGGCACTGTGTGAAGGTGAGCAGTGCTGGCTGAGGGAAGGTGCTGCACACGTGTCTCTGGCCATGCAGAGGAGCTCGCCGGCCCAGGTGGGTGGAGCTGCGTCGAGGCAGGAGATGATATGTGGAAAGCTTTATTGTGCGGGAGGGATGGCGAATTCACCTTGTCACCTTTCTCTAGTTGAGGAAGGCTGGCAGTTTGAGAGCTGATGTCTAGATCCCTTTTCTATGTGTAAAAGAAGAATTTTGCAATAAAACAGGCATTTTGTCATCTTTTAACAAGATGTCCATTTTATTCTATTTTTAGAAATACAGAAAAGATAAATGAAGACAGGAAATCTTCTAACTGGTCCTCTTCTATTCAGTGAAAACAGAAAATACGATTTCAAATTATATCAGTACATGTTCATGTCCTGTAGGTAAAAATATACATGATTCTTCATGGAGTGTTTAAAGGCAACATTAAGCAGCCCTCCTATGAATATTGTTTAGTATAAAATTTGGGTATAGGGAACTTTAGATTTTCTCTAAAATCCTGCACTATTAGGAAAATCATTTATGATGCTTTCTCAATGCAACAGCTTGTTTTAGTTCATTCTTTCAATTTTAAAATCCACAGGAATATGTTGGGAATGGTCAGTTCATGAATATTATTTACCTTATTCTAAATGAAACTAGACCTAGGAAAACCTTGCTAATTACTGGTATTGTAGCAAAGCAGAAATCTCTTCCTGTCTCATTCAAGCAGTGCATTAGATAAAACATTGGTTCTGTGGAGCCAGTCCCTCTGGAGGGTTTGGTCATTTGCTCTGTGCAGTAAATGTGGGCACACTGGGTCTCCGGGAATATCTTGAAGCTGGCCTAGTAGCACATCTGCTGTATTTGTTTTTGAATATAAATGGCACTCAAAACTATGCTTTGAAAATTAATTTCTGCTGAAAAACAATAACAATAAATACAGATTTTGTTTCTGCCAACAATTACTTCACGAAGTTGTTAGATGGGGTGGAAAGAACCAGTTCACAAATACACTTTGCAGCAATTAAATCCCTTTTAAATCAAACTACGCCAAACTGGACGGATTCCTCTCAGATCTTGTGAGGGATATCAATACAGGCCTGAATGACTTTTATGACTTTGTGTGTACAGAAAGAGCAAAGGCATCTGTTAGGTCAAGGTTGTTGCCGTGAAAACAAAGGAAATTAATTTTTAACAGTTGGGTCGGGATGAAAGAAAAGTTATACAATCCTTTCTTAAAAATACATTCTTGGTTGATGTGGACAGTGAAAAGAACAGAGAAGACAGTTTTGTACTCTCTGCTTTATAAATATTGTTCTAAAATCACAACAAAAGCCAAGGAGGGTGCTTTCCGTACGGGTCCCTAAGTCTAAACTGTGGAAACTGCAGTTACAGCTCTCTGGCCTGCAGCAGGGTTCAGAGAGGGTCTGCTCACCCTGCAGGCTGTAACAGGCGGATTGAAGTGCTCAGTCGGTTCTCCCAACCACAGTCGTCTGTTTACACTGTGCGGCGGAACCATGATGCCGGGAATGGCTTGGGAACCCTTAGTGTGGCCTGCAAACAATCAGCCCTGGAATGGTCAGCTCTGTATAGCCCCGAGAAGAAGGAAACTCATCCTGGTGAAAGCCACCAGAGGCTTCAGCCTGTTTTTATCCTGCTGTAGGCCTCAGACCTTTCCTCCTGAGGTTTTGTGCTAACCTTCCTCAGCTGTGAACAGGGGATGGATCCCTGGATGCTCCTCAGAGTTACACTCATATCACTGAGAGCTTATACTTTCTCAAGAGGAGACTGTCTAGTGGAAATGGTAATATCAGCACAAATAGGGAAGCTTTACACAGACGAAACCAGAGGTGTCTCTTCCTTAACACAGAGCAAGATAGACAACTTGGAGGTAACAGAATATGACACTTTTAACAGTAGGAGATTGATCTAGAAAAGACAGGTAACTATATTTAGTTATCTGCCTAAGGATTCCTGTGTGACAGCAACCTGAAGGACCAGGGTTGGGGTATTCATTCTGTTCTGTGGTAGCCAGGGCAATGGCTTGCAAATAAGACACCACTGTGTACGTGTGTTGGTAAGAAAGAGTGTACAGTGAATTGATAAAAGCAAAGTTAACAGTATTTACACTCATTAAACCAGTACTAGTGAGCTTACAAAATTCTACAGTGGAGGGGCATTGGATGAAGGACTGCGGGAGCAGCCGGGCTGGCCCTGCTGTCACCAAAGCAGAAGACGCCGCCTGTGCACCCCGGGCAGGCACACTGCTGGGCGGAAATGCAAGCTAGCCGTGCTCCGCGGACCCTCTCTGGAAACATCTGGCAGGACCCAGGCACTAAGGAGATTAGCCACACTTCTCTTTTTCGCTTCAATTTGCTGTACTTACATGCACTCAGATAAACCAAAGTATAAAAATATGTGGTGAGTTTTCTGTCTTCATCCCTCTTTTCCCAAGAAAAATGCGATACATATTTTGCAGGTGGGAGCATTGCCCTGTGAAAACAGGAGTCAAAGTGAGAAAATCAGAAAAGCCAGACACTGCCTTCTCTGATTTCTTTCATATCAGATGCCTAAGGAGTTTAAGTTAAAAAAAAAAAAATTCCGTTTTGCATCAGCTGTTTATAATTCTTCAGCAATCTTGTCTTGGTTCCAGATCATATTGCTGGGTCAAGGCTGAGATCGGAATGCCCAATATGGTGTCAGCTTCTATTTTAGAAATTGGTTTGTTAATGGCATTCTAATGTCTATCATCATATAGCAGGAACTATATTAATATTTCTTTCTCTCAGGCACTGTTACACAGATGTCAGCTCAAATCCCTATAGAAGCCTGCTACAAGTCAATCTTCATGGAAATATATTAGTGATTCTGTGGCGTTTCTAGAAATATAAGAAGTGTAAAATTATAATTGGAAAAGAGAAACTTTTTTAAAAATTAAACTTAGCTTGGAATGTGTTAAATCATTCAGGTGGATGACAATAATTGGCCTGCAAATTATTCAGAAGTACATTCGGCTAATATAAACTAATAATGCACAGATTAAAATCCTCTACACTATCTCAATACATCAAGCATTTGTACAAATCATACACACTGGAGTGCTGTGTATTTGGGCTGAAAGAGATGCCCAATGCTAACATTTCACAATTATGAGTTAAATGAATACAAAATCTGTTTTGGAAATGTTATTGATGTTTCTCTTTTAACATAACCTTTATGCTGTGTTCAGAGAGCAGAATACAGATGTTTCCCAATCCTCAGGGCTGGAGAAAGCCCGTCTGCAAAGAGCACAATTGTAAACCCATGAAAGGTGTGTAAACAGATGACAGGGCCAATTACAATGTGGAATTGATTAGGTTCTCAATTACTAAAAGCACTTCGCCTGCATTATTCTTTTTATGCTACTCTTTGATGACAAAGAAAACATGAATAGCTCATCAGGATGGCAATATGTTTGTGTTTTGAATTTCTCTCCTTAAGGGAACATCTGTAGCTATAGTTGAGGCTGTAGAAAGAGAATGAGTTTTCATCGGCTCTTATAGAAAGAGGAGTTATAATTATAGTCATTCAACCCACAAGCAGCATCAGTCATTTTTAGTTTTTCAAAATGGCCCTGAAGAGCAGGCAAAGCTCCTACAGGAAACCAACAGCAGTATTAGGGGAGGAGTTAGGGATAGGTCTGGAGAAAGCACGGCAGGGAGCTGGACGTTCTAAGTTAGGAGCAGATGTGGTAACTGGGCCATAGTTATAAATCTGTGCATCAAATAATCATTATTTATCAAGAATTGATTAATTACATCTGCTTCCATACATATATGTAACACCTGCAGCTTATGGAAATTTCCTCTCTGATTCATACTTTATCTTTTCAGTTTATCTTACAGATGTTGAAGAATCTCATAAAATAATCATGGTCAGGATTTTAGAAATAAATATCACATGAAGGGCTGCATTCAATTCAGAAATTTCAAAGCCCCCATCCTGGCCCTGGAATAGAACAGAACATTCAGGGCTCGTATCAAATGACCTGGTCCCCGCACTGGGTTTCTCCACTTACTGGGACTCTGAATGACATTGCCATTTCTAGACTTTGTGCCTTGACCAGGTTGGATTCTCAGGACTTAATTGGGAAATCAGCCCAGCTCTGAGGTCACAAAGGAAGACTATCCTTCCAAAAGTTGACCGTTTACCTTAAAAACATCATTTCCCTGTGGGTTTTTTGTTGTTGTTGCTTTAAGTTTTGGTTTTCATTATGTTCTGTTTTTCAAAGGCATCAAAACAGCCAGCCTGTGATCCATACCAGAGTTGTTAAAACAGAAGGATTAATTCTAGACTTGGACCCAAGTGCTGGCAGATGGTTTTGAGAACGAAGTTGGGAGTGTGTTTAAGAACACTGAGAGCTCATGCTTGTAATGTGCAGATGTGGTGAAACTGGAGTAAGTTCAGAGGAGTGACAGGGATGATTAAAGGATAAAAAATGGTTTCTGAGGGATGCTAAGGGGGTTCTTCTTGCCTTTATCCCAAGAAATGAGAAAATAATGATTATTAACTTCAAAGCCAGTTTGTGCTTCATGTCAGCAACAAACTCAATGAATGGAAACGGGCTTGAATTAAAAGCAGGAAAGAATTTGGTGAGAGGAAAAAGAATTTCACATTCATCAGAGGGAGAAATGTGGCAATCTGAGGTCGTGGAATCCACATTTGTAAACAGTTTTTAACAAAGGACTGTGGCACACATCTTTTAAAAATCTAAGTTCGTTGACTTTTTTCTTGGTTTTTTTTTTTTTTTCTGGCTAGTCTAGACTTCAGAGTAAATATTGGAAATATGTAAATATTTTACTTCCCTGCCTTACTGCTCTTCTCCAAACCTCACAGTCCACACTATGAAGGGAAATTCATACCGAACTCTCACTTATCAGTGGTCAATGTTTTCCTGATTTTTACTATTTCAGCACTTTGCAGAGACAGATGGGGAAAAGGAAGTGCAGGATTATGGCTAGTCAGGGAGGCTTAAAGTGAAGAGAAATAGGCAGAGATCTGGAAGGGGGCATATGTCATTGATCTTGTCTACAAGCTAATTGAGAACATCCCCAGGTTTTGCAGGGCAGTACTGCTTCTGGGCTCTCAGGATTTAAGCACTGCTCAATAGTTCAACATAGGGCAGTGTGCCTGCTGGACACTAGGACTGAGTAAGCAGTGATTCAGTCTGTCCCTGAGCTCCAATGCAGAAAAACTAAGAAGACTCTGCTTCTATCTAGAGAAATCTCCACACTTACTTTTATAAAGAATAGTTAATAACAATAATAGTAGTAGTAACAAAGAAAAAAGTTTGAGCCTTTATTCTAAATAGTCAAGGGCCAGCTGACCCCTCTGTTTCTTTTTGTACCCCAAATTTTCTTTCTCGATATTCTTTTTTGGGGGGGAGGAATACCGAGTATCGTCTTTTTTTTTAAGCAACAAATTCCACACAGTGAATGGCCAAAATGAGGCCCCAGCCACACGCAAAAAAGAGCAAAGCTTCCACTGGTGACCTACAAGCTGGCTAAAGACCCAGGCAAATCTCGTCACCATATGGAGTCCCCATCTCCTATGAGAAACCACAGGGGTGCATGCAGGGGTGACATGAATGGAGGGCTGGGTTGTAAAATGTTATTCACACGCGAGAGATCGTTGTTATTGTTTCCTATAATTATTCTGCCCAATAACAAAAGGAAAATAACTGATTTTGACACCCAAGTTTTGCTGTAAATAGGCAGAATGTTGTCATGAATATGCAAAATATTATGATCATTGCCATACCTAACTAATTGCATTTGAAACATGCTGGCCATAAAATAATTAATTAGCAGTGCAGAAAGGCATCATGATACTAGCTATAAATACTAAACATAACTAATTATTTCAGTCATAAAATGGCCCTGCCAAGTAATTTATAACAAACCCGGCGTGGAAGGCAAAGCCCGGGGTCCTCCCACAGCTTGCTGAGCAAGGGCTGTGTCTCCCAAGGCTTTCTGTTTTGTGATATTGTTGGGATGAGTGGCTACCAATTTGAACATAAACTACAATGAAACTAATCTAGGATTTTCAATGTTCTTTGAGCTGTTGGGTGATTGTGGTGGAAAATTCAGGCAGATCCTTTTGTTGTTGACATCAAAAGTGGTAGGTCACTATGGACCTGCGGAGTACATTCTGAGCTCAAGCAAAAATTGATTTCCTTTTTTAAAAAGCAGCTGGCATTACAATGAATAGCCTTCTTTCGATTTTTCTTCTCCAGTGAAGCATTCAGTGAATGCAGCAGGCATAATAGGCTGAAGTAAACAGTGTCAGGTTCTGTTATATCAGGAGCTCTTTTAAACCAAGCAGACAAGCTATCATCAGTGCCTGAAACCCTGCAAATCACGGCAGAGTCAGAAAATGAGTTTGTTTCCTGACCAGTGTGTTGATGACATTTTGAAGAATGGAAGGAGGCGCTTTGCTAATCACTCTGGCTGCTGCATGCTCCATTATGATGCCATCTCGTTAATGAGCAAAAATAATGTGCCTATGAGGAGGTAATAGAATTAGAGCCTCCGCGAGCTGGACTCAGGACTGTCATGAGCATTCTCTGCTCGTACGTGAAACGTGTGAGAGGACCTTGGGATTCATCTCTTAAAATCATTTATCAGAATCCTCCGGCCTCATTTTTTTTCCTGGTGGTTTGAAAATAGGAATTTGGCCTACATCATAACAAAGTATCTTGCCCCAGTTTTTAGTCCTTGGACTAAAGACTTCATGACCAACTCAAAGACAGTCTGAATTGTGGGTATTTGTCCCCCGCACGACTGTTAGATGAATGGATATAAACAAGGATTTGGGGGATGGGCAATATTAAAATACATTCCTTCATGTAACAATAGAATCAAGCTTGTAATTATTTGGCTGTATCCTAAAGAGCTTGAGACTAGCATTAATTATATTCTAAAAAATATTCCAAAGTATATAGCCTTTTCACCTACCTAACTGTAATAGCAATGCTACCATTCATTCAACCCTCTTTTGTACCAGCCAGGGGGAGCATAGGGGTCTCCCGAGAGCACCAGAATTCAAGGCAAGTGCCACTCATATGCAGCAGCTGAAACTCTGCCCTGAGAGTCTCCCTCACGTGAATCCTCTGCCCACTGCTCTCAGGATGTGAAGCTCCTGACAGCACAGAGGAACTCCCAAGGCACCCCGATGGGTAAGTGCCCAAGGGCAAAGCCAGGAAAATAAATACTTGCCACATGGTGCTGGGGACCCCTTCTTCTTCATCCTTCACTGGAATAAAAATGCTTTCTCACCAGGAGGGTGTTTCTAAGCAATCGCACCTCTAAATAGAATGTAATTATGGAGGAAATTAACTTCACAGCTGAAGACTGTGTTGTCATGATAATTTAGAAGACTGGAAAGGATGTTTTCTGAGCAATCCCTAATCTTTTCTTCTTCTTTCTTTTTGGTTATCACTTAATGGTATTCATTAAAACCGATAACAGAAATTGCTTCTCTTTAAATTTCCTACTGAGTCTCAATTTAGTTGAGTTAGACTCTTCTTGAAACAATACATTAGTGTCATGCCCAATTGACTTGGTTGTGAAAGAAATAAATCCCCTATGTGACTTTGTAGCTTGCATCTGGAAATGGTTAAAAATAAGCACTCTGTCAGTCCATTGTTCAAGAATGACATGGGTACCCTCGTCCCAGTCTCTGTGCACTGTCCCCACCTGAGTTCTACTGCAATAAACATGTGAGAGTCCTCCCTACAGTGTCCAGCAGAGTTTACTTTTGGAGGTTATGTGTGTTCAGAACACAGAGGAGGTTTACCTTCTATCAGTAGCCCACAGGTCCCTGCTGTCGGGTGCACAATCACCCTGGGTCCCTGCAAGGCAGCGTGCAGCCTTCCTGTGAGCCTTCAAGGGGTTCAGACTAGAGTCAAGAGATGCCAACAAAATCATAGTGAGCACTGGTGTCATTTAAAGTGAATTTCATCCTAAAGTAGTGAATAGAGAAGTGGACTCTTCCTCCTCCTCTATGCTTAGCAACCTTAAGCTTAATGTTCCGGTTGGTCACATAGAGCCACCCAGACCTGTGACAGGCAATCAGTCCACCACTTACGCTGGATGGCTGGATTCAGAGTCGAAGTCATATGGACAGTGGGAAAATGGTAATAAATTCTACTTTGGTCCTAGCCACTAATATACCAGCATGGTTAAACCATGTGAGACCGAGTCACTATGTCCACATCTAGATCTTCGAGATGATAATCGGCTGAGTCCTGGGCACAACAACAGCACAGAAGGGCATCTCATAGGTGAGTCTCAGCCCCTGCCCTGCTGTGAATTGTTTAATCTTCAGGACTTTTAAGTCTGTTGTTACTAGAATTTCTCTTATTTTAGTTTGTATTTAATAGAGGAGGAAATTAAAGCCTGGGAAGACTGACATCACCCAGCTAGTGAGTGCGAAGACCCAAATCTAAGTTCTGGACTTTGGTCTCTTGGAGCTAAAATACTTGAAGATGGCTTGTGTCCTCTGGATTTGGCCATTGGCATCAATTTTGGGAAAGAAACTGTCACTTTTCTATTGTTTACCTATTTCGACTGATAGTGTTATAACCAGCTGTATGAAGGATGTGAATGGGCGTGGGGGTGGTTATGTTATCCTCTTAGAGCAAAAAGGGGAGGACCGATCTGTTCTGTCTGTTGTACACACAAACAGTGGTCCTTCCATCTGCCTTGTGTGAGTGAGCAAGTGAGTGTCCAGAGAGTATAACAATTCGGCAATTTCATGCAAATCTGTAAGAGTGGAGCCAGGCTCCAACTGAGATGTTTCATCCCAAATCTCCTATTGAAACCAGGGCTAGGAAAATAATCTGAAATCTATAAGGTTTGTTTCTGTGAATAAAATAGGAAAACTCTCCAAATACAGTTTGGCATTGTTGAATGTAGACTCCTCACTGTTTAAATCTTCAAATCCAAATAAAAAAATAAATAAGGAAATGACCTTAAAATCATTAGTCTCAATTCCTCATGGAATAAAGCAGAATAAATCTGTTGATTTTCCTCATTTTTTGGGGGGTTTTGTATAAATCACAGCATATCTCAGCTGGATAACAAAGAAGTTAATAAATATAAAATGAACCAAACTGGAAAGTAGACTGATAAGATTTGGAAATCAGTTATAATTTAGCACTTTCTGCTGCGGGACTTCTTACGAGTCCAAGTCTGTGTGTTCTCCACGAACTTCCTGCCTTTTCAACAAGTTAAACACATCTGCAAGAGTCAGCAGCTCTTCACTGTAGCATTTTCCTTTTGTTACTAGAACATTTCTTACAAGAAAGTCAGTGTCAGATATGTAAAATGATGTAATGTGTAGTTTTGCCAAAACAAAAGGTGTTCTGTGGAATACATATCAAGCAAATACCACAGTGAGCCAATGAGCATTGGGTGAATCCATGAGATGAATAAATACTGAATGGCATTTTTCAATTGTAAATTCCTTTTCAGTGCAGCAGCAAACAATCACATGACCTGGAATACAGCCCTTAGGATTGCAACAGAGCCAGTCTTCACAGTAGTCCAAAAATACGGTAGTCCTGGAGAGACAGATATAGTGCTAAAATTGACCAGTGTCCCAGGAAGAGTTGATGTAAGTTTCACATAAGACAAAATAACTATTTCAATCTGAATATCATATGTAAAAGTTCAAATCAACTGTCCAAACTAGCTATATTATCAAAATGGAAAGTCAACTTCCTCATGAATTATATGCCTTTATCATGTAGTTGGTTGCAAGATGTAGTATCAAGTACTATTTTCCACATAAATCTGATGGTCTCTAAGGAAACTACAAAATGCTACCAAACTCTAAAAGTTAGAACGCCCAGCAGCAAGGCATGTGCTCTTTCTGTGTGTCCTTGTTCTGATCATAGCAAATTGTTTCAAATATCCGCAGGGAGGGAGGGGAGTATGTAAACATAGTTGCCTTCAGTTTGAAGAGGGTGCAATATTTGAAATACAATATGTTGTTTTGGTCACAAGTATTTCTGTCATAGAGCCAGTATGTCTGGAAGTAGAATTTCTGAGCTAATGTGACATAAAAGTCTCTTAGTGTTAGGAATCTTCCATCCTCTTCAAATAAATTTTCTTCCCATATCTACCCTCTAGAGTGACAGGAAAACTGTTACTGTGGCTGTGTTCTGTCTTGGCTCAGCAAGAACAAGTGGCTAATAGCAAATGGTTGACGTCTAACCACTTTCAGAATAGAGTCTCAAGGACCAACACCAGCAACAGGATGGACTAAAAAAACAGAAGAAATAAGTATATTTCAACTACAGTAGGTTTGGGAGAATGGCAGTGGAGAGCAAAAATTGTGGAGAGCGGAAACTGAGGCTATCCACAGAGGAAAGAGGGAACACCTTGCTTGTGCCACCCAAGCCCCCAGTCCAGAGCTGCTGGAGCCAGTCCTCCCTAGGAGAAGTGCTAACCCAAGACGCCAGCTTCCTTGTTGCCACCACCACCACCTGCAGCCTTCACCACTAGGGGCCTTGGCAGTCTTCACTGGTACCGAGGTTAGCTCAGGATCGAGTAGAATTTACCTTGGAAAGTAAACTTGGTTTAATGTTTGTTATTCAATGTGAAGTTGGTTTGATATGTGTTATTCAATGTAATCTACAGACAAAAAGAATGAAAGACTAAAAACTACATAATCATCTCAACAGATGCAGAAGAAGGATTGGATAAAGTTCAGTATCCTTAAGTAAAACATTCAACAATTAATACACAGAAAGAAATTTCCTCAACATAATAAAGGCCATTTATGCCAGTCTCACAGGTAACATCGCAAACACCACAGAAAAACCTAAATTTTTTCTTTTAAGATCAGATATAAGGCAAAGATTCATATCACTTCTAGTCAACGTAATATTGGAAGCACTAGTAAAAGTAATCAGACAAAAAGACTCATTCAAATTAGAAAGAAAATCATAAAGTTACCCCTGTTTTCAGATAGCATGATTTTGTATGTAAAATATGAGTTTTTGAAAACTGTACCAACCAGAAGAGACCTAGAATAGCAAATGCAATCCTGGGCAACAAAGACAAGTCATGAGGCAACACAATCTCTTACTTGAAATTATATTACAAAGTTACTATGATAAAATCAGCATGGTACTGGCAAAAAAAACAGGCCTGAGGAATAGTGGAACAGATTGGAAGATGTGGACACAACTACAAACACACTCAGTCTTTGACAAAAGGGGCCAAATGTGTTCACTGGAAGAGCCTCTTTAATAAATGGTGCTGGAGAAACTGGCTCTGCATCTGCCGAAGACTAAAACTGGACGCATGTCTATCACCATACACTAGACTAAAGTCAAAATGGGTCCAAGGTCTAAATATTAAAGCAGAAACACTAAATCTACTGGAAGAGAAAATAGTTAGAAATCTTGAAAATATAGGGCTAAGCACAGTCTTCATGAACAAAACCCAAACTGCAGGGGAAATACTTCAAAGAATCACCAACTGGGATCTCATCCTATTAAAAAGCTTTTGTACTTCAAAAGAAATCACCAAAAGACTGAAAAGACAACCCACAGAGTAGGAAAACATATTAGCTGTCTCTCAGACAAAAAACTTATATCTAGAACATATAAAGAACTGAAAAAAATTAGACCCTCCGAATTCAAAGACCCAATCCAAAAATGGAAATCTGAGATGAATGCACATTTCTCAAAGAAATACAAATAGTAAATAAATACATGAAAAAATGTTCAACATCATTGGCCATTCAAGTGATGCAAGTTAAAACAACACTGAGATTCCTTCTCAGCCCAGTAAGAATAGTGACCATGAAGAAATCAATGAACAACAAAGTCTGGAGGGGCTGTGGGGAAAAAGGAACCCTTCTTCACAGTTAGTGGCAATGTAGACTGATTCAATCACTTTGGAAATCAGTTTGGAGGTTCCTCAAACAATTAGGGTTAGAGGTCCCATTTAACCCAGCTATTCCCCTTCTAGATATTTTCCCAGAAGAATGAAAAACATTATACCATAGTGATATATGTGCACCCATGTTTATAGCAGCATAATTTGTCACAGCAAAATCTTGGAAACAACCCAAATGCCCATCAACTGAGGAATAGATAAAAAAAGATGTGGTATTTTTATACAATGTAGTATTATTCAGCTATACAGAAAAATAAACTGGAGGCTTTTATAAGTAAGTGGATGCAACTAGAGACCATACTCATAAGTGAAAGAAATCAGACCTGCATGTGTAGAGTCTGTATTATCATCCTTGTGTAAGAACCTGAAAGAGTAAATAAAATCTGAAAGATACAATAAATATTGTAAAAGGGAAAGAAACTGCTCAGTAGGAAAGAACAACCGGGAAGAGGGAAAAGAGAAAAAAAGAAGGAAAGGGAAAAAATAAATATACACAAGATAGCTAAGATAATTGTACTACTAATTTCTATTGGTTTATTGAAAGGAACAGTTAATGTTCAATTGTTTGATCAATCTTGCATACCTATATCTGGTAATCTGAGCAACTACTTTAAAGATAACAATACAAGAACCATTGTTGATTTCCTATCATTTTGTCTTGAAATTCTGTATCATTTTTATAGTTTTTGTGTTGTTTTGTTTTTATTTTGCTTTTGTTCTTTTCTCTTTCAGATAAAAAATAAAATAAAAAACTCTTACCAAAGTATCATTAGAACTAAAAAGCAAATTCAGTAACACTGCAGGATACAAAGTGAAAACACAAAGTTGCATTTTTCACCACCATAACAATCTATCTCAAAAAAGAAATAAAGAAAACCCAAAACATAAATAAAGAGCAAAATAAAATAAAGAGCTTTTTCAAGTGGGAATGAAAATAAGAGGAAGACAAACTGCGGAGCAGTGGGGAATAAAGAAAGAACGAAGATCTACTGTGTCCTTGTACCACCCTCACAGGTAAAGTGATCTCTATGTACTGCAGATGCATACTAATAAAACGGAGAAAACAATCCCATGTAAAATGCCATCAGACAGAATAAAATACTGACACATAAATTTAAACAAGGAGGTAAAAGACCTGGCTACTGAAAACCATAATGCATTATTGAAAAACACTAAGACAACACAGGATAGTGTTGTCTATTAGTGGGAATATACCTGGGTTGGATAGAGAGAACTAATCCTGCCATTTGTGTCCATATGACCAAAAGTGATCTATATATTTAATGCAATTCCTATCAAAATTCCAAAGTCGTTACTCACAAAAAGAGAAAATAATCCTAAACTTCACACGAAGCTACAAAAACCCCAAATAGCCACAGAAATTTTCAGAAATAAAAATAAATCTGAAGTTATTATATTCCTTAATTCCAAATTATGTTACAAAGCTATGGTAATCAAAACATCATGGTAGTAGTATCAGAGCAGATATGGATTGAAAATAGAACATGGCCCAGAAATAAGTTCAAACTCACACAGTTAGCTAATTTTCACCCAAAGCACCAATAAGACACAGAGGGAGATACACAGACTCTTTAATAAGTGGTGGTGTTGGAAAGAAGAATGAAATTAGGCTCTTACACCACACATAAAAATTAAATTAATATGGATTACAGATCTAAATATCAGACCTGAAACTATAAAACTCTTAGGAGAAAACATAAGGGGAATACTATTTGACATTGTTCTTGGTAATTCTTTTGGCTATCATACCAAAAGTCTGGGAAAAAGACATGAAAAGAAGGGGAGGACTGGGGAAGGGAGCACAAGGAAAGGCAAGACTGAATGTGGTGAGACACCCCTGTAATCCCAGTACACGGGAGGCTGAGGCATTGTAGAGGAAGCAATCAACAAAATGAGAAAACAACCTTAAAATTGAGAGAAAATATTTGCAGATGATATACTTGATAAGGTGTCAACATTCAAGTTATAAAAATGATTTATAAAACTCAAAACAAAAGAAACCAAATTTTAAAACTGACAAAGAACTCAGATAGAAACTTCCCAAGGAAAACATACCTGTGGCCAAAAGATACATAAACGGGTGCTGATCAGTAATTATCAGGAAACTGCAAATTAAAACCACAAATGTACGTCTTTTAACATGACTATTTCAAAAAAAAAAAATTACAGATAAAAAGTGCAAGTAAGATTATGGAAAAAAGTAAACCTTCATACAGTTAGTAAAGCTTTTATGGAAAACAACATAGAGTGCCCTCCAAATTAAAAACAGCTACCGTGTGACCCAGCCATTCCTCCTGAGCATGTACTCAGAGGAAGTGAAATCAATATGCTTAAGAGATATTTGCACATGCATGTGTATTAGCAGCACCTACGTTCACCAAAACTACGGTAACAACCTAAGTGTCTGCCGACAAATTAATGCATAAGGAAATGTGGTATATATGGCATATTCAGTGGAATGTTATTTAACCCTAACACAGGAAGAGCTCTTGTCATTGGCCAAAATTCAGAGGAAGCTAGAGGATAGTGTGCTAAGTGAGATAAACCAAACAAAGAAAGACAAATACTGCATGTCTCACTTTTTGTGGGATCTTTTCAAAAATTGCATGTATAGAAATAGACCAGAATGGTGGTGGTTACCAGGGCCAGGAAAGGAGAGAGAAGTCAAGAAGGTCAAGGATCACATATGATGTAATGGGGTTGTGTATGGCAGAGGATACAAAGTGGCAGTTATGCAGGATGAGTAAGTGTAGCCATCCAGTGTACAGTACAAAGACAACCACTAATAGTAGTGGACCCATACTGGAAATTTACATACTGTCAGCACAAAATTTGTAAAAGATAACAGTATGAGAGGATTGACGTGTTAGTTGGCTTGGCTAGAGTAACCTTTTCATTATGTACATAAAACACCATGGTGTACACCTTAAATCTGTATAGTATTTAACAAAATAAAGACACATTTTACCAAAAAATAAAATCTCACATTCTCTTTCAAGTGCAATCTGCTTTTTTAACTCATTTATACTAAGATGGTGCCTTGAGAAAATATATTCTAAAAAGACTTGTATTAACTTTTATTCACAGAGCTGAATGAAGCCAATTTCCAGGGCAGAACTGCTGCCTCCTACAGAAAACTAATCTTATTTTAATTTTTAAAGAGTGATCCTACTGGGCAGTAGGCTATTGAATCACCATTGCATGTGTTTATTTCATAGCTTTAAAGTTGCACGCTAGGGAGCCTTCTGGACTGAGGCTTGTTTATCTGCAGTGAGTACTGCCAAGACGGCAGTCTCCTGTCCCCAGCAGGCGCTCCTAGTGCTGGCTACAGCTCACCAGCCCCCCAGGGTGTGACCTCCACAGAGAGGGAAAGAGTTAAACCCTTGGGCTTTGTCCAATTCTCTAACTGGACATTAAGTTTGGAATGCAAAGCTATGAATTCCTATTGCTGGATGCCCACTCAAAAGCCTTTTAAATGCAACTTTGTTTCTTGGGATTGAGGTTTCTCTGTCTTTTACGATGGAGGTGATGGACAATGCTGACCTACAGAAATTAATTAGTATAATTCACTTGAAGGCTTCTTGCTAACATTATTATAATTCATCTCCATAGGAGTCATTTGATTATTTCCTTTCTTGCCAATAAAAATTAATATAGCTAGTTACTAATCATAGATTATTAACCCATTTCAGTTTCTGTGACAATGTAGGAATGTAGTATTGGGACATCAGGACTCTGACCCTGATGACCCATTGTATCTTCCTGCATAAAAGATGAAATTCTACCATGTTCATGAGCCCAACACAAAGAAGACATAGATCACAAAAGATAGACTAGCCAGATCTCTTAAAACTACTTGGAACTGTGAAATATTTGGGTGATAGGTCCTTCCTTACCTCTCTAAGTATACAGAACCTGGCCGGGAGGATGAGATACCTGCCCTATCAGGAAAACTTAGGGCCACTGCAGATTGGTTACAGGAGGCTTAGCATTCCTGAGCCGGCAGTTTACAAACAATCAACTCTATTAATGAATTAGAGTGTTAATCCCTCTGGTTCCTAATCACAGCCCAGTCCCGTGGAAACTCCTGATCCACCCTGAACCTGAAAGTGCGCTGCATGTGTTTCTTCAGTGTCTTGTCATTATTCTGAAATATGCCATAAGCAAAATTTCTGAAGCTATTTTTAGCTGAATATTATTTGTATATGTATGAAAGGCCCCTGTGCCTATTGTAAATGAAATGTCAGATGTGAGTTACCCTGTGAGTTTGTCTATTCTATACAGGCATAAACAGTAAAGGAGAAAAACTGAATTAAAGTAGTTTCTAAATTGGAAATACAACACGTAACTAAGGAGTAAACCATTACAAATTGTTTACCGTTTAGTTTGTATGTACTATTCCCAACTCTAAAGAACTCACATAAGTTGTTTTTATACTCATTACCATTTTCAGCCCAAAGTTTCTGGAGAATGCGTTACAGTATACTCTATCTTCACCATGAGCTTTTGTTTTCTGAGAATGGTTTTTTGGAGGGTAGGGCTTCTATGTTTTTGTTTGGGGTTTTTGAGGCAGGGTCTTGCTTTGTAAACCAGGCTGGCCTTAAACTCTCAGTGATCTTCCAGCCCTGGTCTCCTGAGTGTTAATATTATGGACTAGCACCACCATGCCTGGCTCTCTTCTAGAAGGATTCTCTAACTAACATTCCCTCTGAAGTATACGAGACACAGCTGGACTTGTATGAAGTAATTTTTGCCTCTGAAGTTAATTGCATTGGCCTTTGTCTTATAAGAAATCCAGTATAGTCACTCCAGGGTGACTCTGGTCTACAAACAGTCATCTGCTGTCAATAGTATGAAATCCAGCCAGGGATATAGCTCAGCAGCACAAGTGCCTGCTTGGAAAGTGCAAGGTCTTGAGTTCAATTCCTGGTACCAAAAGAAAAGGAAAAGAAATCCAAATGAAATAATATAAGATGATTTGGGACAAAGTACAGTGAAATCTTTCTGGGAAAACTAATCTATTCTTCAATTGTTTAAATGTAATCTCCAAAATCTAAAAACTGTAGACTTGAAGAATGTTTTTACAGAGGAAAAATTCAAACACTGCTCCAGAGAAACTCCAATAGGTTGACAAAATTCTGAAATTGTTGTTCATTTCCAAAATTAAAAAATAAAAGGTAGATAGCCTATTAGTCCCACAGTGACCCCTAATTACTTCATGATAAGTCTAAAATACTATGGCATGTGCACGTTGCAAAAATCACCAATTTTGGCAACTGGAAAGTCATATTATAGGCCTGACTCTAACAATAAATAGATCTATGGTCAAATGTATGTTATCTGGCAGGGACTTAGTTTTTACCAATAAAAACCAAACATATGAATTGCAGCCTGAGCTATGTTTGGTGATTGGGCAATCTACATGTTACATTCTCTCTCACTTTTTAAAATAAAGTAGAAGTGTTACCCTAAACCCTTAATATAGTGGAACTAGCTTCATATTACAGATTTTGCTATTACCAAGTATGTAGTTTTACACTCTAACAGGAAAACCCTTTAACTCAACAATTATATCTGAATTCCAAAGCTCTTTATAATGTGTTTACATACTATGTGGCCATTTCACTCTTGTATGGTCAGTATTTTTTGTCAGTTCTTTCTGAGAGAAACAGGAGCGGTAGTAGGAAAAAGCATGGGATTAAATCCCAAGTCTGCCACTTATAAGATGGGTGACCTTGGGAAAAGACATTCAAAAATAACTTTTGTCGTCTATCAAATGAAGATAGCATTAGTATTGATTTAATAATTGTATTTATTAAGAATTTTTAAAGATTTTGTTTTTAAAACACATGTACATGACTCAGCTACAAATTGTTTAACAAAAATATTATTAATAAAGTGAAACAAGGCCTACTGCACCTTGGCCTAGTGAGTCCCAGGGAATAGGCCCAGTGAAGCAGGACATTGTCTCCTAAGGGACCCCTCAGAGCCAGCAGTTGGTGAGTGAGGTGAATCAACTCTATATTTCAGTACACAGACATGTGGGACAAGAGCAGGTGAGTAGGGCCACCATTTTATTTCAAAGGGTTCAGGACCCATCCCAGCAGCAGAATAGTCCCTGAAAAAGTCTCAGAGTGGATTGCCAGTATCTGGGAAGCAGACTGCAGGGACTTCTCTTAAGAGGTAGGTCCTGGGACCATCCAGACTCCACTCCAATGGCCCCTTTGGCCCAACAGCACAAGTAGGCAAGCAGCCTGAGTCAGGACAAGGGTATATACTCTGCCTTACAACCAGCAGGTAAAAGGAGCTAGTGGTGTGAAACAGAGGAAGCTGTACAAGGTCCAGAAGGAGCCAACTGTACACAGGTCTAGAAGCAACCCCAGGCTCTCCCTACTCAAAGGCACCATAGCAACTGGGTGAGCACAGTAGAGATAAACATGGTAAGGAGAAATGGACATCCAAAACTTTGTCTGCTGAAGACCAGTCACAGCCCCCTCATCCAGAGGACAAGATCAACCCCACACCTAGCTCAAATTCTACTGCAAACTTCGTAGGGTTACACAGCACATTTCTGGAATCCAACTTGGACACTACCACAGAACTGTGGAAACCTGAGGAATTTTACTACTTTTCTTCTTCTCTGTTTATTTGAGTGATTTCCCTTTTTCAGTCTGGTTGGGATGTTCTTTGTTTTTGTTTTTGTTTTACTACTTGGGTTTCTTCCCTTGACTTTTCTTTTGTTCTATTTGTCTTCTATCTCTCATCCCTCAACTATCTCTCTTGATTTTATTATACTTTCATGTGAGTGAAGATAAACTCTTCTCTTTCTGCTTCACTTCAGTATTCTTTTGCTTTTTCTTTCACTTTTTTTCCCTTTCTTTCTCTCTTTTTTGCTCCTTCACTTTCCCCAGCCTTGCATGATCATTCTTTGCCTCACAGCCTTGCTTCTACTATATTTCTCCTCACTGATCTCTCTGTTTGGTCCTGTATTTCTCTTAAATACCCACCAAAGAGGATAAAATTAATTTACCAAGGGGAAACATATTGCATGTAAGTTCCTGGTATATGTTGGATTTTATTATATAACTGTAGAGTTTACTTTTATGGTTTACCAAATTAATAGTCACCAAATTATTAGTTGTGACAGTTTATAAGTGGCTAGGCTGTGTTTGATGCTACTGTTAATGCTAACTGTACTACTTTAGCCAGGATGTCATATATGTTGTGATCAGATTCTCTCCCTCATATGACAACACTGTGATCATCTGTGGTAATATGCATGAACATAGTCCAGTACCAAAGGCTAAGCTACTGAGCCAAATAGACTGCAATTTCTCATACTCAATAAATTGGAAAGATAGGTTCTTGTGATAGAAACAAAGACCAAGAATCACTTGCACCAAGAAGACAGTGCTGAAAAATACACATTTCCTTGGGAAGCTGTGATAGTAGTGATAAAGCTATTTACCATAAGAAATCTACAAGTGGCAACACAGAAAATAAAACATAATAGAAAATGACAAGACGCAGAAGCAAAAAGCAATCCTAGACCTCCTACAGACCCAAGACAACTCCAGAGCACAACAAGAAAGAAGAAATTAAAAGTCACACATTGGAACTTTCAAAATGATAGCAGGAAAAGTGAAAAAAATTGAGGTGGCCATTAAAAAAAGATCTCTCAGCTAAAAAAAGAAATTGTAATCAAAATGAAAGACATGCCCAATGAATACAGAGTAGATACAAATTAAATAAAAATAGAGGAACTTAGGAAAAACATAATTGCCCAACATAGGAAACAAATGGAAGCCAAGAAACAGAGCCAAACAGATATCCAGGAGATTAAAAATTTCAATGAAAGTATATGCAACAGATTGAACAAAGGTGAAGATAGAACATTAGATCTAAAAGACAGGATTGCAGTTGATGACCACAAAAAGAAAGATATCTTAAAAATAGCAAGAGACCATGAAAAATCAATCCAACAACTACAAGATGAAGTAAAAAAGAACAACATAGGATTGACCAGACTCAATGAGAAAACCAGAGATAACTCAAATACCATAAAACATTCCTTTTCTGCAGTAATGGCAGAAAACTTGCCAAACATAGATAAAGAATTTAACATAGAAATACATGAAGCATGTAGAACTCCAAATAGCCATGACCAAAATTAATCTATATGAAGGTGTATAATAATCATGATTCCAGAAATTCAGCACCTGGACAGAATATTAAAAGTATTAAAAGTGGTTTAAGAAAAAAATATCATCTATAGCAGAAAACCCATCAAAAATGATAGCAGATTTCTCAATACAAACCCTCAAGTCAAGGAGAGCTTGGAATGAAGTATTTCAAGCCCTAAAAGAAAACAATATCCAACCTAGATTTATGTAACCTGCAAAACTGTCTTTCAAAATTGATGGAAAAATAAGATACTTCCATGACAAAAAACAACTGAAGAGCTTCATGATAACCAAACCAACTCTCCAAAATGTCTGCAGGATATTTTAGAAAAAGATAAGGTCGACCATAATTCCCAGAACACCAACAGAAAGAACTATCAAGAAAGGCAAGCAACTAAACAGAGGGGATAGACAGGGTACCTTCAACAGGAAAATAATATGAGAAGGGTAAGCCAATATGTATCTGTTATAACCACCAGTGTGAATGGTCTCAATTCATCAATCAGAAGAAACAGACTGGCAGAGTAGATCAAGAAGCAAGATCCAACAATATGTTGCACACAAGAAACACATTTAACTGTAAAGGAAATTCATATACTCAGTGGATGACAGGAACCCAGAAAAAAGTAGGGGTAGCTATTCTACTTGCAGACAATATGAACATCAAGCCAAGACTAATAAAAAAAGACAAAGAAGGGAAACCTGCAAGAAGAAGAGATAACAATCTAAAGATATATGCACCAAATACCAGTGCACTCAACTAAATAAATATTAATGGACATGAAAAATCAAATAAGCATTAGCACAATTATAATGGGCAGAACTTAATACTTCACTGTCACAAATAAACTGATCAAGTAGACAAAAAATCAACAGAGAAATATAAGAATTAAACCAAAGCTGTGAAAAAATGGATTTAGTAGAGTCTACAAAGTGTGTCATCCAGAGACTTCCAGGAAGATGGTGACCAGGTAAGCAGCAGTAAAAGATCCTCCCAGAGGATTGCCATCCAGACACTGGATTATAGCAACATGAGAAAGACAAGAAGGAGAGAAGTGGGTCTCCTGGTCCTGGGAAGGAATTGAAATGAGAACTGAAGCCAGCAGAAAGAGCAAACAAGGTCCCTCCCAGACAAACAGCTCAGACAGCTGTCATGGCACATTAGAGAAAGAGGAGGAGGAGAAAGAGGGAGGCACCACTCCATACACACCCTCATTCCTGTGCTCACCGCTTCAGCTTAGAAGCCCATGCTCTTGGGAGCCTCCTGACTAGGCCAGAAGAGAGTGAAATTCCAAGAGCTGGGCCAGAACCGGAGCAGGGAAAGCACAGCCCAGAAAAGAAGCAGCAGCAGTAGGGAAGTGCTGTTGAGACACAGGCTTGGGACGCTGACCCCAGGGATGGAGCACATGGTGACAGGATGGCCTCAGCCTCTTCCACTGACCGCACCACCAGTGCTTGAGCGCTTGGTCCTGCCCTGGCCCAGCCCCACCCTTTTCCATGCACCTTGCCCACCACAGCTACCCTTTCCTCACCCTCTGCTCAGTCCCTCAGTGCATCCATCTGCCCAGCAGCTCCAGAGTGCCTGCCACTTTGGACTTGAGTCTGTGCCATGCTCACTGCTGCCACCAGGATCTGGAGCCATACACCATGGAGCCAGCCTTGGGCAGTGAGCACCACAGCACCCTGGAGGGCCAGCCACCACCCCGGGATTGCGCTACCTTGCCCAGCCCTTCTAACTCCCTGGCACATGACCCCAGAAAGGAGCAGCAGCCACAGATCAGTGAGAGCAGCTAGTTCAGTGACAGGCTGGAGGACTAAGGCTTGATAGAAAGCAGCACCTGGCTGAAGCCTCATAAAGCCCAGAACTACAGAAAGAAGGTGTTATGGGTGTCTTAGTTCTCCGTTATTGACACACTGGCCCTTACCGTGGCTGCCTTCAGATCTTTGGACATTTCTATTTAAACTGCTCTTAGAAGGACTTCTGGGAAGATGGCAACTGGGTAAGCAGCAGAGAGGGTTCCGCCCAAAGGATCACCATCCAGACACTATATTATAGCAGCGTGGGAAAGACAAGAAAAGGAGAAGTGGGTCCCCTGATACCAGAAAGGATTAGAAATGAGAACTGAGGCCATTAGAAACAGCAAACAAGATCCCTCCCTGAGGAAGAGCTCAGGCGACTGCCGTGGCACAGCTAGAGGAATAGGAGGAGGAGAAGGGGGCAGTCATACATACCCTTGGCCACTCTCTCATTCCTGCACTTGCAAGTTCAGCTTCGGAAGCCCGTGCTCATGGCAGCTTCCTGACTTGGCCTGAGGACAGTGAAATTCCAAGAGCTGGGCCAAAACTGAAGCAGAGAAAGTGAAACCTGGAAAGGAAGCAGCGGCATTTGGGAGGTGCTGTTGAACCCAGCTTGATGATGAAGAGGAAAAATAGCCACTGGAACAGTATGCCCACTCTGCAGTGACCCACTCTGATCAGTGCCTTGAGGCAGGACAGAGATAAAGCAACCAGTGTATAGCCCGCCACACCCAGCTCTGAGCCTGTCCCAAGGTTGAGGCCTGCTACCTCTCCCTGGGAGGGCAACTACCAGCAGAGAGCAGCAAGAGAGCAGCAGCAACAACCCTTGGGCCACAGCAATTCCCGGGATCCAGCCAGTGAACAAAAGGGAACAGATGGAGGTGGGACAGATGGCTGCACACCCTTCTCACTCTAATACCAAGCAGGAAGCACAAGCTGAGTTAGCAGGCCCTTCCGTGAGCCCCTTGAGACTCGACGCCCCTTATGGCCAACATGTGTTCCAGACAGCAACAGGCTGAGACCATGGGCTTCAGGACCCACTCTAAACTATTACTATGAGCACCAAGAGGGACTTCACACCACTTGCAAATATGAACCTTGTATGAACCCATACAGACAAGTTATACATAAAGCAGTAGTCCTGGAGATCAAGAGATGACAACATACTCTACACAGAAGACCCGAGAAACTCCTCCAATTGTCTCCTAAAACTAATAACTAAACTTAGTACACACCGTGGACTACCTCAGTGAGCACAGGTGGGAGAGACTTCACAACACTTGTGCCCAGCATCCTAAGTGCACCCAATGACCAGCTGTGTAAGGGGCAGGGAGTGGGCGCCCTGGAGATCAAGAGTTGGGAGGAGGTAAAGACCTGGAAGTAGGGTGCAGATCCAGATCTCTAGCTAGTTGGAGATAGCCTTCAAAGAGCCATAGGCAGCCTGCAGGAAGACACTGATGGCCTATGAGGGGACCCCAGGGGACTTGACAGGGAGCTCTGAAGCCTGTGGGGGGAGGGGGGCTCTCCGCACACTACATGAAAACCCTGAGGACCTGGACCAGGCCCCCCAGGTGCACGGAGATTGGGCTGAGGCTGGCGGTGTGTGGGGCCAACCCTGCAGGATTAACCAGGCCCCTAGGGATGCCGCACCAGGGTGGAGCCTGGCGGTTTGCACAGGTGACCCTGCAGGCTCGACCAGACCCCCGAGGGCCTCAAGGGCTTGTCAGTGGGGTGCTGATCATAGTGTGCCTGGGTCCCTGCCTATGTATCATCTTTGAGGTTGGGTGCTTATCCACCTAGTGCCATAGTAATTTGAGTACACCCATGTATGTTGCAGCATAATTTGAAGCAGCCATGTGTCTTCCCAACGTGAGAGCCCAAGGAAGTGAATAAAATAAAAAAGAACAGTTATTCTCTGAGGGAAGATGACTGCTAGGGTGGGGGAACAACAGAGATGAGGGCAGTGAGAATTGTTTGATAAATTGTATGTGCCTTTATTTGTATAACTGAGTAACCAATTGAAAGATAACATTATGTAATACAGCAACCATTGTTGATTCCTTACTATCTTCTCTGTAATTTGTTATTTCCCTTATTGTTTTTGTGTTACATGTTTCCATTCTTTTGTCTTTAAAAAGTGTTCCACCCCACAACATCTGAATACACATTCTTCTCGGGTACACTTCTCAGCTGCACATGAGATATCCTCCAAAATAGACCATATAGAAGCCCATAAAACATGATTAAGTAAATGCAAGTGCATTGAAATTATCACATGAATATTATCTGACCATAGTGCAATGAAATTGGAAATCAATAGCAAAAGAAACCACAAAAGCTATATTAACACCTACAAATTAAATAATACACTCCTGAACAATGAGTGGGTCACAGATGAAATTAAAGAAGAGATTAAACAATATCTACAATTACATGATAATGCTGATACAACATAGCAGAACTTATGGGATACAACAAAAGCAGTCCTAAGAAGGAAATTGATAGCAGGAAATTCTCACAACAAAAAAACAGAATGTGCTTAAATAAACAACTTAATGTTGAAACTCAAACTTCTACAAAAAGAACAAATGAAACCCAAAGATTTCACAAGGGTGGAAATTATAAAGATAAGAGCAGAAATTAATGCAATAGAAACAAAGAAAACAATAGAATCAATAAATCAAAGAGTTGGTTCTTCGAAAGATTGAATATAATTCATAAGTCCTTAGTCAACCTTATCAAAAAGAGGAAACAAAAGACTCAAATTCATGCAATTAGGAATAAAAAGGGTGAAATTACAACAGACTCTGTGGAAATCTAGAAGATCATCAACATCTACTTTGAGAACTTGCACCCTAACAAGATGGAAAACACAGAAGAAATGGACAGATTCCTAGATACATATAAAAAATGTATCTACCAAAATGGAATCAAGAAGATAGAAAAATTCTAAATAACCCAATATCAGTCAATGAAATTAAAAATGTAATTACAAACTTACCAACAAAGAAAAGCCCAGGTTTTGATGGATTCACTGCTGAATTCTACAAGAAATTTAGAGATCTAATGCCACTACTTATGAGACACTTTAGTGAAATTGAAAGAGAAGCAATACTTTCAAACTCATTCCTGAAGTATTAATTTGATACCAAAACCAGAGAAAGACCCAATCATAAAAAGAACTTCAGAACCAATCACCCTAATGAACATAGATGCAGGAATGATTCAACATACACAAATCAATAAATGTAATACATCATATCAACAGAGACAAAAACAAAAATCACATGATCATCTCAATAGAAGCAGAAAAAGTATTTGACAAAATCCAACACCCATTCATGATAAAAAAAAAAAAAAAAAAAAAAAAAACTACAAGATCCCAGCCAGTGTAGAGCTCAGTAGCACAAGCACATGCCTGGCAAGTGCAATATCCTGAGTTTAATAGCTGGTACCCCCCCAAAAAAAACCTATAGAAAATTGAAATAGATGGTCTTTATCTCAATTTGATAAAAGTCATTTATGACAAACCAACAACCAACATCATACTGAATGTACAAAAATTGAAAGCTTTCATTCTGAAATCAAGAATGAGACAAGGATATCTTCTTTCACCACTCTCATATATACAGTCCTGGTGTTATAGGCAGCTGATTTAGATAAAAATATTATAGGCAGTCAGACAGGGCCAGGCCCTTGAAAGAGCCATTATGAAAGGCCAGACCTCAAGACAAAAGAACTAAACAAATGCACCCACATACCTCCCCAGGTGTGAACATCAGGGATTGATATTCTAAATAGGTAGCAACCACCTTCAAAAAGCCAGGAAGAGTCGCTAGCCCAGCCCCCTACAGTAAAAGCCCCCTCCCCCTGCATTCTTGCCCACTTGCTACAGGACTCACTTCCCCATTTGATCCCAGTTTACTCAATTTTACTTGAACATTTATACTTGTAATATTATTGGCTGATCATAGTTTTGTCTCGCCTAATGTCCACCTTGTAATTCTCATTTTCCCCCCTATCTTGGACCCACCTAACCTCATGGTTTTGCTTTATAAATAAAAGAGAGAGCCTTGGGCAACCCACTCTGGCCCCCTTTCTGTCCCTCTGTTGGACAGAAGCTTTCTTTCCGTCAATAAATTCTGCTCTTAACCTCTGTTGTTCCTAAAACTCATTCTTCGGTTTTAGAGAATACAAACTAGTGCCAGATATCATTCAGGTTGGGAGATTTTATTTTTCTGTATCACTGGAAACATTAGTTACAGCAACTAGACAAATGAAAGAAATAAAAAGAATAAGGATAGGAAAGGAAGAAGTTAAATTATCACTATTTGTGGATGACATGATACTCTACATAGAAGACCCCAAAAACTCCACCAAAAAACTTCAATATTTAATAATCAAATTTGGTAGCATAGCTGAGTACAAAGTCAACACTCAAAAATCAATACATTTCTATACACAAAATACAAACTCATTGAGAGAAAAAGGAAACAACATCTTTCACAATGGCATTGAATAAATGAAATATTTAGGAGTCAATCCAACAAAATGAGTAAAAGTTATGTACATTGAAAATTACAGTACTGTCAAAAAAGAGACCCATTTGACCCAGTGTTCCCCTTCTGGGAATCTTCCTGAAAGAATTAAAAACATCATATCACAGTGATATATGATCACCTATCTTTATAGCAACACAATTTTTAATAGATAAATCTTGGAAGCAACCAAAATGCCCATCAACCAAGGAATGGAGATTTTTTCAATACATTCCTAGCTAAATGGATGCAGCTTGAGACCATGCTCTTAAGTGAAATAAATAAGTCACTCAAGCATTGTTTCTCTGGTGTGAGAAACTAAAAATGTAATCAAAGACCAAAGTGTACCATAGATATTGTACAATAAAAAGAGATGGCCCAAAGAAAAGTGGCACTGGGGAGGGGCCTGGGGAAAGAAAGGGGGAGAGAAGAAAAAATAATAAAGGAGGATGAAGTGGAAACAAAGCTTTGTAAATAAAGAAGGGAAGAGGGGTTGAGGGAGGGGAAGGGCAGGGAAAAAGAGGAATCAAGTTGTACGCTATACAGGTACAAATTGCCTAAGATGAACGGGATCACTCTGTACATCTAAACTACACCAATTAACTTTTTTAAAAACTTGTTTTCATTAATAAAGTTAACCCATCTCTCTGTTTTTAATAGAATTGATGGAATGAGAGGGCAAAATGTCTTTTTCTAGACCTTACTTAATTACATCTTCCCTGTTGCTCATCTTTGATAAGCCCTGATGAGTCTAATTAGTGTATTAAATAATTCAGTAGGTCTAGGGAATTGTCCGGCACTGTACGTAAGATGCCAGCATAAGAGGAAGCCCAGTGAAAGTGTATGGGAACTCGCTATACTATTTTTGCAACTTTTCAGTAAGTGTAAGATTAAATCAAAATTTAAAAAAAATTTTTTTTAAATTGTGAGAGGAGTTAATAACTAAAGAATAAATCATCATTACATTTGTTCAAGACATGGAAAGAAGTTTCTGTGTGATAGATTCTTTTCAGGGTCAAAGTAAGGCTTTTGACTGGTGGTTCTGTGAACATAGTGAAATGATAATTTCTAGAAAATGTACCTTTTCTTTTAGTACAAACAAAGCTATTTTTAGGCAACTTAACTAAAAGGCAAAAGGCAAATATGTCCCACTCCACCTGCTTTGCTTCACTAGGAAAGTGGTTACATACATCATGGTTCACAGTGCATTATGAACTCAGAAGTCATAGAAACCTGGTTTGCTGTATTACTCCAGTTTCAGACAATGGGGACTTGAAATAGCTCCATGGCTATAATTCACTTTGCAAATTACTTAAAGAAATGGCCCTGAATCAAGGCCAGTAGTTTTCTGTAGCTATTGGTTTCAAGCAGGAGCCTAAAGTGGTATCTTTCTAAGGTCTGTTGGCCATTTCAGAACTTTAGAAATGTAATGGTCAATACATTAGAAAGTAACAAATAACTAAATAAATTTTACGAGAGAACTTCAAGATGGCGACCGAGTAGGTAACAGAGAGAACCTTCCGGAGGAATGCCACTCAGACAAAGGACAGAAGGGAAAGAGGTGGGTGTCCTGACCTCAGGAAGGATCTGAAATGGGAATTGAAGCCCTCGGAAAGACTGAGTAAAACCTCCGCTGGAGGAAAGGATCAGAGATCCGCCATGGCGCAGTTGGAGGGAGAGGAGAAGGAGGAAGTCACCGCTCCAAGCACACCCATGGTCTGCGCCCTTGTTCCGGCATTCTCAGCTTCAGCTTTGGAGGCCCACACTCACGGAAGCCTCCTGACTTGGCGAGGGGAGAGCGGAGTTTCGAGAGCTGGTCCAGGGCTGGAGAGAGGAGGGCGCAGCCAGGAAAGGAAGCAATGGCATTCGGGAGCAGTTGTCGAACCCAGTGTGAGAATGAGAGGTTGCGACAGCCACTGGGGCAGAGTCCCCACCCTGTGGCAACCTTCCTAATCAGTGCCTGGAGAGAATCAATGCAACCAGTACACAGCCCACCACGCCCGGCTCTGTGCCTGCCTCGAGGTGGTGGCCCCCTGCCTCTCAGCTGGGTGAGCAGCTACCGGCAGAGAGCAGCGGGGAACCTCAGCGGTGAGCTGCAGCAGCTCCCAGGGTCGAGGAGCGGACGGGGGCTCCAGCACCGCAACAGGAGGGAGATGCAGATGGAGGTGGATCACGTGGCTCCAGGCCTTTCTCACTCCAACATCAGGCAGGAAGCATGAGCTGGGTTGCCGGGGCTCAGCTCCCACCCTGAACTCTCTCTGGGAGCACCTTGAGTCTCGGCAGCTGGAGCAAGCACCACCTGTTCCTGGCAACAATGGGATGAATCCACGGTCTTCAGGACTCACCCCAAACTATTGATGTGAGCACCAAGGGGGTCTCCTTGCAGCTTGCACAGATGAACTTTGCATGAACCCATAGCAACAGATTAGATGAAGGGCAGCACACGAGATACAGCGGACCCAAGAAGGTCCTCCAACTCTATTCTAGAACTAATCTTTAAACTCAGTTCATGCCCTGCACTAACACAGTGAGAACGGGCTGGGGAGATTTCAGGCCCTCATAACAACCATCATGGGTTCGTCCAGTGCCCAGCTGTAAGGGGTGGGGAGCGGTAATACTGGAGATCAGGAGGAGGGAGGAGGAGAAGAAAGGGCCTCTGGCATCGAGGCAATGGGACAGAGCCAAATGGGTCACTGAGGGCACCCTGATGGGGGTGTGTGACCCACGGCTGCTCCACTGTGCACCCCGTGGTGGCTCCACTGTGGGGCCCATGGCTGCTCTGCTGAGGGCCCCACGGCTGCTCTGCCGGGGGCCCCGCGGCTGCTCCACTGAGGGCCCTGTGGCTGCTCCACTGTGGGCCCCACTGAGGGCACCCCACGTACTGGATCCGCCCCCACCCATAACACAGTGACAGGGCAGAGTGGGGCGGTCCACTGTGAGCATGGGTGCTTTTCCACCTCCGACCATGGCAGTTTGTATACACCCATGTGAGATATAGTATGGTCTGAGGTAGCTATATCTCATCCCAAGGCAAGAGTCCAGGGGTATAGATAAACCCAGGAATACAGTCATTATCACAGGGAAGATGTCTGATTGAGTGGTAGGGCAATGGAGATGAGGGAAGAGAAAACTAAATGATGAAATGGGCCATCGTCTGTGTAACTGAGTAACATGTGAACGTAACATTATGTAGGACAGCATCCAGAACTAATTCCTTTCTATGTTCTCTATAATTTGTATTTCCTCAATCGTTTTTGTATTAACAAAAGTGAAGATAACTTTATATTATACAGCATCCAGTGCTACTTCCCTACTGTCTTCTCTATAGCTTGGTATTTCCTTTAATGTTTGTGTGATAACTAATGTGAAGGTGACATTATGTAGTACAGCATCCATCCAGTGCTAATTCCCTACTATGTTCTGTATGGTTTTGTATTTTCGATATTGTTTGTGACTTGTTCTGGTTCATGTGTCTCCACTCTTTTGTCTTTAAAATAAAAAAAATTTAAAAAAAAACAAATTACTTAAAGAAAAACAAAAACAAATTAAAATCTCACATGAAGTAGGTATGAGTGCGAATAGTTAGACAGTAAAGTTGTATAATATTAGCAGTTAAGATCATGAGCCTTACAACCTTACAGTCTATCCTACTTGAATTTCTTGGAAGTTTCTGGGCTCTGATTCCCATATTGAAAAAGCAGGGTAATAAAAGATATCTATCTCACAGAACTGTTACATGCATTAAATGGTATAGTACATGAAATATGCCTAAAGTTCCACCTGGAGTCTTTGGAATCACAGCATTCACAGTTGTCCTCAGAGTGGATGCTTTTATTAAACAGAGAATCAGTCGCAAGAGTCTCTGAGGTCCCTCGGGGAGTCTAATTGTGTACATAATCCATTGTTGCATGAGATTGCCTCAAAAGTGAGTGCCTTTGAGCAATGATAATTTATTGCCCTGGTTTCTGTGGATCATGAATCTGAGAATAAATTAGTTTAGGATTATTCATGAAGTGTGGGTTAGCAAGTGTGCTGGGGCTGCAGTCATGCTAAGCCCGGATGGGGGCAGAAGGGTCTGCTTCGGAGACGCCTTCCCCATGTGGGCGGCCAAGAGGGTACCAGTGATTGGCTGGAGGTCTTGGTGCCTTGACACCCGCCTTGGTCTCTTTCTCCTCCCAGGGATGGAATGACCAGTACCCAGAACTTAAAGGATGAGAGGTGTATTTCAGCTCATGTCCTCCGTATGGTTGTGGCAGAGCCTGAGAAGCTAAAAGCAAAGGAGGAGCCAGGGACAAGGACACACGGCACACACCCAGGGACCAACACTTCTGACCAGACCTCACCCCAGCCACCTCTTCAGTGCTGGTTCTTCCATGGATCCATGCTCTGACGAGTACAGCAGCCCCAAGATTCAGCCACCTTCCACGAGTCCCACCCCAAGCACAGGTGCTTTGCGCGGCATGCTAGAACTAAACCATAGCAAGGTGTACGTGTCTGTGGATGTTTGGATGTCAGCTTCCCTTAGAACAACTGACCCAGGAGAAAATAGGCAAAAGTGAAAATATCCTCTGTGGCTTTGTCTGCTAGGTCATACACCCTCATTTCCACCATATTCTGGCTCTGTAAGAGTACTATATAGAATATGAGAGGCTGAGTCATGAGGATCACAAGTTCAAGCCCAGCCAGGGAAAAGGTAGACTTTGTCACAAAAAGCGGTAGGGAACAGCTCAGTATCAAAGCCCTGGGTTCAAACCCCAAAACCAAATCAAACAGAGCATAAGTACCAGGAAGTAGGATTAGTGGGCTGCCCTACTAGAACAGCTGCTATACTTTTGACTACCTGGTAGTAAATCTCAAACTATATTTTTGAGAAATGTTGTAACCCCTTCTTATAAAAATATGGCAAAATGACAAAGCTGGAGGCTTCACAATATCTGACCTCAAAATATGCTACAAATCTACACTAACCAAAACAGCATGGTTCTGACATAAAAATAGACACATAGACCAATGGAACATAGAATAGAGAACCCAGAAACAAATCTATACATCTATCTCCAACTGATCTTTGACAAAGGCACAAAATCATGCTGGAGAAAGGACAGATTCTTTAATAAGTGGTGCTGGGGAGACCAGGCACCTTTTGGAGAGGTGACAAGGAGACCCCTATCTCTCACTCTATATAAAAACATACTCAAAACAGATGGAAGACCAAACGTAAGAGCTGACACCATGGAATGACTAGGGGAAGGCATAGAGAAAACATTTCAAGACAGTGGTGTAAACAATGATTTTTTGGGATAAGATTCTAAAAGTGCAGACAACAAAATAAAAAATTAGAAAAATGGGATTATACCTGACTTAGATGCTTCTACACAGCAAAGAAAAAAATTCAGTAGAGTGGAAAAAGACTCTGCAGAATGGAAAAAAAATTTGGAAACTGTTCATCCAACAATAGACTGATACCCAGAACGCATAAGCAACTCAAAAACCTAACCAGAAAAAAAATCAACTAAAAATAGGCAAATAACATGAATAAGATACACAAATCGCCAACAGTTATGCTAAAAATTTGCAATATTACTAATCATTTGGGAAATGAAAATAAGAACCATAATGAGTTATCATCTGACTCCAGTTCATATAACTATTAAATAAATAAATAGAGCACTGGCAAGGATGTGGAGTGGTGCTTACCAACAGTGGGAATGTAAATTAGTACCGCCATAATGAGAAAGAGTGTGAGTTTCTCAAAGAACTGAAAACTACCTCAATCATGTTTGAATTACCTCACTTTGGGTATATATCCAAAGAAAATGAAATCAACATTCTAGAGAGATACTTGAAACCCTGTGTTTGTGGCAGCACTATTCACAACTGCTACGATACAGAATCAGCGCAGGAGCTCATCAACAGATGAATGAGGAAGCGGAATGTCCTATAGACAATGTAGTATTATTTAACCATAAAGAAGAATGAAATCCCATCATTTGCAGCAAAATGGATGGAAATGGAAGGCTTAGCATTACTGGAATATAGTAGATAAAGAAATGTAAGTATTTCGTATTCTCTCTCATGTGTGGAAGCTCTAAAATGTCCACCTGCAGGTAGAATAACAATTACCAGAGGGTGAGAAGGGCTGGGGTGGGGTGGAAAGGTTGTTGGGTTTGATCAGTGAGCTGGAAAATGGGTTGGACTATCACACTGACTTCACTGACGTGTGCTATTAATATGTGTTAATAAGAAGATGAACAGAAGGAACAATGAACTTGTGAAATATAGAGCTAAAATTAAAATAAAGCATGAAAAATACTGCTCGTGGGGTTTTTAAAACAGACAAAATGAGAGCACACAAAGGCAGTTGAATCTTTTCTACAAAGAACGTTATTCTTTTTTTTTAATTTTTATTTTAAAGACAAAAGAATGGAGACATATAAACCAGAATAACACAAAAACAATACAGGAAATACAAAATTATAGAGAAGATAGCTGGGAATTATCACTGGATGCTGTATTACATAATGTTATCTTTGCATTATTTATCACATATACAAAAAAGGAAAAACCAAATTATAGAGAAAATAGTAGGGAATTAGCACTGGATGCTGTATTACATAATGTTATCTTCATATTTGTTGCTCAGTTATACAGAAGATGGCTTGTTCGATTAATCAATTTTCTCCACTCTCATCTTTGTGGTTCTACCACCCAATCAGTCATTTTCCCTCTGATAATAATTGTACTTTTGGGTTAATTTACTCCCTTGGGCTCTCACTTTGGGAAAAGACATGGCTGCTTCAAATTATAATGTAACAAATATGGTGTACACAAATTGCTATGGTAGGAGTTGGAAAAGCACCCATACTCAAAGACAATACATAGGCAGGGAACCAGGTCACTATGGTCAAGCCCCCATTGACAAGCCCTCAAGGCCATCTGTCTGGTTGAGTCGGCGGGGTTATCCAGTGAACCGCCAGGCTTTGCCTCAATACAGCGTGTCGGAAGGCCCAGTTGAGTACTCAGGACCTCCCAAGTGGACTGCTAGGCTCCAAAGAATATTATTCTTGTGAATAGTGTAGAGTTTGGTTCTGAATAAGTCACAAAAATTATTAGTATAGGGCTGGGGATATAGGTCAGTGGCATAAGTGCTTGCATGGCAAGCACAAGGTCCTGAGTTCAATCCCCAGTACCTCCAAAAAAAATTATTAGTGTACAGGTTTGCTAGAGGACACATGTGACCTTGGAACAGTCCCATAAGAAATTTTGCTTTCTTGTAAATTTTGGAGAGAGGCACTTGATTGTCCTACTTTCTGACCTAAAGTCTTCTTAAGACCTACTGTCACATGTGGAGCCAGATTCAAAGTCTTTAGCGGGGGCCCCAGGTCTAGCAGATGCAGCCCTGGCTACCCTTCCATGTGTCTTCCACTTGCTCACTGTTCCTGAGCACCAGTGTCCTTTGTTTCCAAAATACTCCAAACCACCAGACCTCAGCCTCTGCAACTGTTCTTTCTCTGTGTAGAACAAACCTCACCCCACAGCCCTCTTATCATTTGAGCCTCTGTTCAAATGCACCCTCAGAATTAGCCTCTTCTGAACCCTGTCTAAGAATATTCTCACCCAACCCTCTCTCCCTTTGTCCTACTTAGTTTCTTCACAGCTTTTTCTCTATATAGCTTTAAATTTTATATCACTTAATTAATATGTGAATAAAAACACCATGATCGCAGTGACTTTATTTGATCATGAATCTCCAGGACAACGTCGGAACATAGCAGGTATGTATTAAACTTGTAGTGATACATTCTGAAATATTTTGTTGTAAGTAACGAGATGGGATGTATGTAGGAATAAGTTCTTCCTCGGCAAGACTTATTATCATAAGAATGTTAGAAATACGTTGGGATTGATATAATTTGGGAGGTTTAAGACATGGAATTGTTTGGGACTGATGTGAGAGGATTCGGGGCTGTTAGATGAACATGGGATAATCATACATCATGCCATACTGGACTTTGGAGCCTGACTCTTCATGCACTTCTCCATATAGGATGCAGGCCCTTGGCAGAAAAGCAGATGCAAAGATGCTGAAAGATGTCTTGACCACTTTACAGTGAGCCCTTTTCATGTGAAAGTCTGACTGCGCACCTGAGGGAAGGGGCTTTTCAGAGTTACACACTTGCCTGTGGGTAATACATGTCTATGGATCAGAAGACTTGGCTCAGAAATGACCTAGAGCCAGGTTGCGTGATGGAGATGCACAGGTCTTGTTGGCTGCCAGCATCCGGAGGCTCAGGGAAGGCTCGACAGCCTGACGCTCACCAGTGTTTGTGCACATCAGCCAAAGCAAAACACGCTCAGCTCCAACCATCAGCATTTAGCAGAAATAAGTGGCAAAGAATAAATGAATCCGTGACTATTCTTTCTTCAATCTTCCAGGGTAAATTATGGTATGAACTTGACCCGAAGCCTTTAACTATGTTATCCACTTGAAACCAGGCTTCATTTCTTTTTTTCATGGGAAGCACGTTGACCTCATTTTCCTTCTGTGTCTTCATTGTTGTGCTGTTCTTTCTTCTGTGAAATAAAACTTGGTCCCATTTGCTGGCAGTTCTCCCAATCAAACCTCAGCTGGAAAAAGGCCTCAGCTTTGGTTGTCTGCGAATTACTGTCAGTTCTCTTTTTAACAGTCTTATCATGTCTGGGGGAAAACGTATTTTGAATTTTTATGTCAAGAAGCAATAACTTTTCTCTGACCTCGCTCATGAAAAAAGCCACAGCAAGTTCCTCCCACAAGTTTTGCCAAATTTACCTGTGTTGTTCACCCTGTGATACTAGAGAATGTTTCTTGAAAAAAAGAAACTGTCCACAGGAGATTATGGAGGACAATATCTCTCCTCATGATTTTTTCTGTGTACCAATAAGAAAATGTGCTTTCTTCACAGTACAACCCAGTTTTAATAGAGTCTACAGTTTTGTAAGTTTTTCCCCTCGTTATATAGTTTTTTATTGTCAAAGAATGGTGTGAACAGAACAAGGACCCAGAGGCACAAAGCCACATTCGGGACCACTCCCACTGGTCACACAGTCTGACAGGGATGAAGCACTCAGCTGGCAGAACCTGGTGGCATCAGGTGGTGAGTGATTCTGGGCCAGAATTCCCCTGGCTTTTTCATCAACAGGTCATTTTCCAACATCTTAATCATATGAATAGTCACTCAGTCTCATAGGCAAAAGCGCACTCAGCCTCCTGCATGGAAACATGACAGACACCCACAGAGAAATATTTGTTATCAAGAGTTAGCATTGCTCAGAGGGAAAACAGAACCTATGGACCCATCACTGAATAAACATAAGTCCATGACCTGCTTTTATATTTTACCCAGTTAACAAAGAGTCATCTCCTCAAATTTCCATGAGAAACAAGGTCTTTTCTAGAAAAATTTAAATAGAGAGACTATAGTATCTACTCACTTCCAGCACTTGTACTTTTATAAAGCAGATGGTATGTGCTGAGTTCATCTTTTAGTTAATTGCTGCTCAGAACCTTTCTACAATTAGGTAAAAAGGACTCTGACCACTGCCTATGTTTATGCAATGTAAGGTTGACTGTATCAACTTGAGAAGTTTAGAAGCTTAACTAAATTGGCTTGGGAATTCTACACTATAGAGTGTAGAGGACCTACCCTAGGGCAGCTTACAGCCTGGATGATGTAAAGAGGAAATGAGAAAGTATAGATTTGCTTCTGTTGTTCAGAGGATCTCCAGTCTTCGCCTTCAGCTTCAACACCCTCTCCTGGCTTCCAGCACAGACTGACTTCTGTCATGGATGCTTCAGCCTTCTGTCATAGATGTTTCAGCTTTCTGGTGTATATCCTTCAGCCTCTGGCATAGACTCATTGGCCTCCTGATACGGACTTGCAATGACATTGCAGTGAGCTCCAGACCCTGGATTGAAACCTTCAATCCCCAGTGCGCAGTCAGACCCTCTGTGTGTTTCCTCATCCAACTCTGGGTGGCCATCATAAGCCAATCTTGGAAACTTCTTTTCTTTTCTTTTTGAGGTTAAGTAGGAAAATTTATTGGAGAATAGGAATGGGGAATGGGGAATAAGAATAGCTCCGAGAGACCAGAGGGGTCCCAAATGCATTGCCCATTGCAATTTTTTACACATTCATAGAACTTGTGTTATATCTGTTTCTCTAGTAAAACACTGACTGATACCTACAACAAGGATTATAATGATAAGTAAAATATATGATGAGCAATTTGTATTATACACTGAGTTGTTTCTTAGACCCAGGTTTGCCCATCTATGCAGTCTTAATTATCAAAATTGCTGTACTCTCCTAAGCAAACAGATGACACATAGTGAAGCATCTGATGTGTGCCTGGGCACAGGCAGTCTACAAAGGACTAAAACGTTGTATTTGCCTCAAAAATTATTTAAAAATAATTGAGCGAAGTTTGTAAAGTCACCCAATAATTTCCTCATTGGACCGGGCTAATTTTGCTTCTTTTAACTTAATTTCTTATCAAAATCTTTTAAGTTACCATCTAAAGTAGTTTCAGCCAATTTTAGCCACTTGCCTCCAAGTTCTGCTATTTCTCATGTTCAAGAAGGATTAGATTTCTTTATGATTCAACCTGAGATAATTTTCCTAAAACTCATGACTAAATTTCTAGACTGGGCTTTAAATAATTTTAAATAAACATAAAGTTCTGACATTAAATTCTCCTTTCTTTAGAGTGCTCTTTTTAAGTTTTGGAAACTTGTTATATTTTAAGATGTGTGTAAGATCTAAGACCTACACAGACAATAATGATTAGAGATAGCCCCAGTTTGGGATAGGTATATTTTGTTGCAGATCCTTGGTAAATATCAGTCCTTTTAACAGCCTTGACAATGTTTAATTAATTTTTCTCTTTTTCTTCCTTTTTTCAGCAGTTATTACACAAAACATTTTTGACCAGTAGCTAAACTTGATATACTGAGTAAGTATACAGCTTAACAATTTTTAGTACACGAAGTTTTTACATGCATTAAATATATTTACAAATTTCATCCTCTCAACAACCCTATAAATATTATTATCTCATCTTCACTTTAATGATTATAGTCTTAAAACACAGGAAAGTTAAGTAATTTATCACCGAGGTCCTGTGGCTAGGATGAGATAAATCCAAGGGGTGAATCCAGGTAGTCTGGTACCAAAACTTGATCTCTTACCCACCTACCATGCTGACTTTCTTCAACCAAAATGGATATAAATGTTGGAGCAGACATTTCCATTTACTTATTTACCATATGGTAGAATACTACACATCAGTACACAAGACTTACTGGTTTACAAAGGAACGTGGATGAATCTCACAGACACAGTGTTCAGCAGAAGTCAGATCCAAAAGAGCACATACTCTATAATTTTTTTATGTCAGGATTTTTCATCCTCAACTCTGTTGACATCTTCAGCCAGAAATTTCCTTAATGGGTGGCATTGTCCTATGCACTGCACAATGTTGAGCACTAGCAACCCTGACCTCCACTGACTGCACTCTAATAGGACCCCCACTCCCCTGCTCATTGTGGCCACCACAGATGTCCCTGGGTATTGGCAAATATCCTCTGGGACAAAAATCAACTTCAGATAAAAACCACAGGTTTATATGAAGACTTTTTAAAAAGCATTAGATCTCAAATAGTGATGAGGGAACCTTTAAGAAATGTTCTAGATCTTTATTTCAGTATTGCTTTTATTTGAAATTTACCAAACTAGATGCCTAAGATACGTAAATTTTATTGCATGTAAGTCACACATACAATACTTGGCTGAGGGAAGGGAGAAAAAAATGTACTTCAGGAACCCAGAAGGAGCAAACAATCATCTTGAGGTGTGAAGGAGAAGGCTGCAGGAGAGGAAGTCCTGACTGAGAAGGGGCTGAACAGCAGAACTGATGAAGAGCGCAGAGCAGACCACTCCAAGGAGGCAGCAAGGGCAAAAGGCAGAGAAGCTTGATTTTGTGAAGAACATTTCGTCAGGTACCATTTTCCTACCAATATAACTGAGGGGAATTCAAACTGCATGCTGGCTAATATCTAGGTCAGCACTGTGTTCATGAGGGTCTGTAACAATCACCATTTGGTAACGGTGAAAATTAAGCCTTTGAAATTAAGTAGAATAAAAAACCACTGGGCCTTTCAGCTCATTACCTCACTACTGCAGAATCCCCACTGCCATCCATTCCTGCTACTTGTCTAGACTCACTCCTTCCCAGGTGGACGGCGCTTCCACTGCATTTTTTACACGGCTCATCGAAAGAGGAATAAAACTCTCCCGGGAAGTTCCCCGCTGTCTTTTCAGCCCTCGTTTTCTTTCAGGCTACTAATTCCTGTTAGTTTCATTACTCGTCATCACCCTTAATTGAGCACGAACAATGGCTCAGCGCTGTGAAGAAAATGTTAAGGGAGAGTCATTTTGCTAAACAGAGGATTGGGAACTGAGTCAAAGAGAAAGAATAATGAGAAATAGAAATTCTTCCCAGGAGAGGGAGGTCACTGCACAGTACAGAGCTGTGCTGTGTGGATGAAGAATAGTCATTCTTCGAGTTGGGCCTGGGACAGGGCTACAGGCAGGACCTCTGGCCAGACTCCCTCCCCCCAGGTGGGTGCCGTTTGTCCATACATGGGGACGGGAGGAGGTATTAGAACCTAGAACAGGGAGGAGCTTTGTACATCTCTGTGATACTTCATATTCTGTATAGAGAACCAAAAACAGTCATAAGCCCAGAGGCAAATCATCACTGAATTCCTTCTCTAGAATAAGAGCATGTTGAGATTTTTTCTGAATAAATTGTTGCCATTGAGATTTACTGGAATTAGTGGCAAATCTTCACTTTTTCAAGTCTTCTGTACCAGAATAATTTTTTAGCTACAGGTAATTTCTAATTTAGCTATGGGTAAAAGAATAGGCAGTGAAGAGTGACTTAAACAAGACAGACACTGATTACCTTACTTCTCCAGAAGCCCACAGGCAGCTTGTTCCTAGTTCAGCAACATCAATACTGTGCATCCGGATGCCATCCCTTCCCATGTTTTTGTTCAGGAATCCTCAGTAGGTTGGTGATGCTTCCTTCATGGTTGCAAATTAACTTCCAGCCACAAGCATTACATCCTCAAAGGAAATATCCAAATGCAAAGAGCAAGAGGGAAGGCAAATAAAGAGCTTTGCCTATGCACTGCCCACTCTTTCACAAGGGCTAAAAAATTTCCTCAGAAGCTATGCATGGTAGTATGTGCTTGTAATCCCAGCAATCAGAGAGGTTATGCAGAAGAATTACAAGTTCTAGTCTTGCCTGAGCAGCTAATGAGACCCTACCTCAAACCAAAAAATAGATAAGGCTGTGACTATAGCTCAGTGGTAGAGACCCTAGTGCCAAGAAGTAAAGTTTGCCCCACAAATTTCTTATAGCATTTTAATAAGAATCATCCTAATTAGTCACCAGCCAAAATGGAATGAGATTTTCTTGATTACCTTAAATTAATCATGATTCATCCTGAGACTCACTGTAACTGTCATAAACTCAGTGATTTTCACCAAAAATGAGGAAGAAACTGCAATAAAATGACTTGCCCAATTCTGATTTTGTATTTACTTTCCTTGAAGAGGATTTAGCCCACTTACAATGATGATATGTTCCACCATATAAGCCATATAAGTTTAAATTATTAATTCAATTAGATATAAAGTTAAGATCTAAATAGAATATACATCTACATTCTTTAAATATTCAAGGTAGCCCCAGGGCCATTTGTGCATGTAATTCTTCATTCAACAAATACTAACTAAATTCCTTCATATGCCAAGCACTTCCTTACATGCTGAGGATACAGCAGTGAACAAAACAGGAAAATTTCTTCCTTCTTGCATCATACATTGAAACCAGAAAACAGACGCGGAGCAAGAAAGAAACAGACACTCAGTATGAGCTTGTGCTCTGCCACAGAAAACATGAACTGCAATTTTAATTGTGGGTGGAGGAAGCCTCATTGGAGATGGCATTTGAGTAAAAATAGAGTAGACCCTGGGAAAAAAGTGACCAAGGATGCAAAAGCTTTGAGGGGAGAGTGATCCTTGCTTGACAGCAAGGAGGCCGTGGGAGGGGAGGCAACAGGAACAAAGAATGAAGTCAGGGGGCTAGGGCAACCAGACTGTGCAGGGCCTTGTAGGCTGGTGGAAAGATAGTTTTTTCTTTTACTTTAGGTGACTCAGAAAGGGATTTGGTGGAGGCCTAGGTAGGTGAAGGACTTGATCTTGCTTATATCTTAAAAGAATTGCTCTCACTGCTTGGGGGGAATCAATAGTAATGAGGTAAGAGAAAAATCAGGCAGATGTATTAAGAGAACACTGCAGTGATACAAGAAAGTGGTTTAGGTTAGGCTGCTGTTAGTGATAGCAGAGGTCTGCTTGTGGATTATGTGTGATGCGAGAATTACAGAAGATTTAAATGGGGCTCTTGAACATATTAAGCATGAAATGCTTATTAAATATCTGAATGGAAATATTGAGTAGATAGCTGCATGTATGAGCCTAGAGCTTAAATACACATCTATAATATTCAAAATTATGAGATCTAATGAAGTCATCAAGTGCAGGAGGTCAAGTAGGGGATAAGTGGTCCAAACAGTAAGCCCGAAGGATGCTCCAGGGGTGAGATACAACCAAAGGCAGGGGAAGGAGAGACCATTGAGACATGAGACTGTTTCTTGATAATTATACAAACATGAAGAAGTGATCAACTGTAAAAACGCATTCACAGATCAAAATATAAACTGAGAAGCCAAAGAGCTTGGCTTGGAGAAAGGAAAGTGACTGTCAGTATGCACAGATTTAACACTAAGAATCTTGTTTACACGGCATTGACTAGGATGTGAATCATTCATGATTTCCTGTAATTATCTTCTCTCATGGTCACTCCAGTACTTTTACAGACATTTAAATTGCTTTCAGCAATATTTTTATGCTTTTCTCTAATAAAATCTGATTTAGAAAATCTAATCAATTAGATATTTTAGGCCTTATCATTGATACTACAAATTGGCTATGGTTTTTCAAAGTGATGAACCACAGAAGACAAGCCCACTGATTTAATTTACAAAAATTTTGCTCATCTATTGCCTTTCAGAATCCATCTACTGCATATACCAAGGCACACTGCTCTTCCTAATAGATGACATTGAATTTCTAATGGGAACTTCTGCAGTAACAGATTCATCATATCTGAGGCATGCACCTACAATATTTCATTTTGTCATTGGCTGCACTTTAAGCTTTTCAGTGAGGCTCGCAAAAGCCGTAGGATATCATTTTGCCTGAATCAAGAGCTTTACCTTTCCAAAGAAGAAAGAGAATGTCAAATCCCTGTTTAAACTTAATAATCCATACACATCAATTTTTTCTTCTAATATGTACTTTTTCACATTGTTTTATCTTTGCATTTCTCCTATCCTACATTTCAGCTTATTTCAAGCAACTATACATCACATAACAAAATTAAACTAGTATTACACCATGATCAAAACCTAAATATATATTATAGAGACATGCTTTGGGAACTATTTGAAGTAATCTTCTATTTTATGTTATCCTCTTTTTCAGTCTAGTCTCTGTGACTTAGCTATTTTTCTTCTGCGGCTGATACAACATTTATATGGAGGTAGATTTCTAATTTTCCTTTGCTGGTATATAAATGTGTCATTTTATACAACTAGCTGTTTCTCTTTGTTGGAACTTCTTTCTCTCTGTCTTAGCCTGAGGCTCTCCTCTTTATTTGATCTCATATTCTAGGCAGCACTTCTTCCCAAGAGAAAAACAGGATTTCAAATTGCTACTCATGATTCCTAAGGCAAACTGAAAGGGCGCCGCCTGAATTAATGTTTTCTTTACTATTTTCTGTGCTTATTGGTTTTATTTCCATTAGCTGATGGATACATTTATTTTCTATCTCTTAGTATCATTCTTTCTCTACAACTGTTAATTATTGTTTGGCTTTATTATTTATTATTGGCTGTTTGAATGGTTATAAAAATAATCAACGTGAACACTTGATGGCAAAATGTCGAATTAACTTCTCAATAAATAGCAAGTAGTGCCTATTCCTTTGGTTAGCTTCTGAGATAAACTCTTCATTCAAGAAAAGAGAGCAGGACTCTGTTTTCTATATTATTAGCTTACAGGGTTTACTTTTGCCCTGAAAATACAGGATCTATTTAAGAGTATTTAGCTAAAAACACAACGTATTAACTAGGTTTAAACTATTTCATATATATTTTCATCTCCATATTTAAAAGAAAACATGTGCCATCGCAGGACATAGTGGAACTGTTCAACTACTTCTGATAGAATATTAGTTTCCCTTTAGCCCAAAGCAGAATTATCCTGAAGGCATCTCATGGTAATAAATCATCCAATAGAAATAGTTATAATAGGAAAAAATTATATTTTCAATAAATTTGCGTAGGAGCTAAAAGAGAAAGAAGCAATGTAGACATTCTTAGAGTCAGATGTGGAAAGCAGAGACAAGAACAGGGCCAGGATTCAGGCCCATCTTCACAAAATGTAGCAAAACTCCCGGGCCTTGGGAGATGGGAAATCCAAATCAAATTACTTCTAAAGTTTAGGTCTTGTTTCATACCCACTTTTAGTAGTCTGCATTATTAACAAAAGTAACTAGAAGTCATTTCCTGTTCCCATTACCTCAACTTTTAGATATAAATCTACAATTGGAAAAAAGTGTCCAAAGGTCCCTATTTCCATTATGCGTGAGAATATTTTTCCCAGAATATTAACTAAGCCATTAAAGTTAACCTAGGACTTAACTGGATAGCATACATTGCCAACAGAATATACCTCGATCTTGTGTCAAAATGCAGTTTGATGAGTTACAACATTCTCATCTCATTATAACACCTTTTGCAGTGCAGAGTTGACCATGTCTTGTCTCAGGACCAAACACTACCCATTTATAAGTTAAAAGGCCAGATAGGAACCTATCACAAGAGGATCCACTTCGCCCAAACACCTACATCAATCTGAAGCTTAATTTGAATGATGGATGAACTGGTCCTAACCTTTTCTCTTAATAAACCATAATTCATAACTACTCTGGGGATGTGAGTACATTTATTCTTTCTCGTTTACTTTAAAACAATGTACATTGGTAGGGAAGTGCTATTGTTTCACTGATTGTAAATTAAAATAATAAAATTAATGTCAAATGTCATTTCAGCATATACTTTATTACCATGGTAACCCACAGGTAACTAAGTTGGTAAAATTGCAAATTACATATTCAGCTATTTAAAGACATCAATGAACTGCAGTCATTTAATCAAGCCTCTCATTGCTTTTACTATGTAATCAAGACGACCCGATTAATGTCAAAGTCAGAAAGTCACAAGCTTCCCTCTCCTTGTTTGGCATTTCTTCTATTGAATTCAGCCTGCTCAGAGCTATATGCTCTATTTTGTAAGCATATTAAGAGATCTGTTTCCTTGAGGGAGTGGGGCATGGTTCAAAAAGTAATTTTACTCACAAACACAAGACAGAGGTCAAATTCTCCATTTACCCCTCAGATGCAAACACTGTATGAGCCAAAGCAAATATGCTTCTGATAGAAAGACTCGTGGAGTGTTTTGATTTTTTATACTCATTCCAGTGCAGCCCCTGCCAGTGCCGCCTCTTTCAGACTATCCCATGTTGGACCCAAGCAGAGCAGACTCTCGTGTTTTGCTCCTTCCAGGGCACAGAGCACTGGGGATCTGCATCCCTCACCTCTGCGTCCATCGCATCCTGGGGACGACCTCTGATGTTCCGGGGTCTTCTTGGTGGCTACCAAGGGGCATCTCCATTACACCACATATCAGGCCCCACACTCCCGGGTGCTGCACTGAATTCCTACAAATCTCCAGTTGTCCAGCTGTCTTCTCGGGCCACTAACCCAAACTTGATAGCGACAGTTGGAGGATACAAAGCAAATAAAGCGAATTAACCTGTTTTTCTTTAGAGAGTGGAGCAGTGACGATACATGGACACGGAGACACAGAATTCTGTGTTTGGAAGTATAGAAGCACAAGCCCCAGAATCACTGCTTTCCGGCAAGATTTACATGAATGGTGCTTATTAATGTGATTTTAATAAGAAACAAATTGACATAAGGCCTCTCTCTTAGCTCCAAGGAGCTTTGCCGGCAGATGGAGAGAGCTCTTCAGTCACTCCTGAAATACCTTGAAAAGCCACAGGCATTGTTGCCCTGGCAACATTCTATGAGAACACATCTTGACCCAGATGAGAGGGCAAGGCAGGTAATGTGGAATTTACAAAGGGGAATGAAGCCTTTCCAGAAAAAGACGGCTCAGCTGTGCTCAACTGTGAGACCTCTCATTTCTCACCCAGAGCAATTCCTAAAGTAATTTTTAGATCTCCGGGTGACTCGTCATACCGTTTTCATAGGTTTAAGCTTCCTGCGCTTCTCCCAGAGAACAGACACACAACACAGCTCCGTGACAACTCTTAACAGGGGCGCAGGACTCCTGGCTCCCTGCGACGTGTGGATGACGCACAAGGAGCCAGAAGGGGTGACGACGTGGTGCAGGTGATGGCCATCCCCGACCTGATAATGGCCCCTGAGAGCTGTTGGTCCCCAGACTTCACCAGAGGAAACGAGAAGTCCACTAGCAAGTGCTCAGAGGCCCCTCCCGCAGTGCCCTGAGGTCACGTGCCTTACCAAGACGCCATCTGGGAGAAAAGCTAGGGGAACAGACAGAACTCTGGAAGCTTGCATTTTACTTTAGCAAACAAGAAGAGACTAATTTCTCCAAAAAGACTTAAAATGCTCACATCAGATCAAAAGGAGTTTTTTTGACCAAACTAAAATTTGGTTTTTATTCCCACGGGTAGAGTATAGGAAGGAGGGGAATCCCAGACCAGTAACAGGAAAATTAAGGGTGTATTTTTCTGAGTAATCTGGACTTAGGTAATTTTGTGACTTTGCTGTGCATATTCCTGTGTGTACATGTAAATATTACATACATATACAGACACACACACACACACACACACACACACACACACACACACAGGAGTTCTGCCTCTTTCATAGCTATACTTCTAGTGCTCTGGGACCCTAATGGAGGATGACAACTTTGAGCGCAGTGTAGACAAACTAGCTACTTAAGGATTCTGGATAATAGGCCAAGGGAAACATAATATATTTTTCCTTTCTGCTCACTCATATTTACTAAATTTACTAGTATGTAATTTTAGTAGTGTGTACTTTATCTGTACAGAATTATTTTTTAAAATAAATAATGAGAACACACTGTTTCTTGGGACAGTTTCCCCTTTAAACCATAAATAGCCATGCAGGGAGTCTACGGCATCATGGTGGTGCCCGCGCCCGCGTCCCTGCTGCGGCCAGTCACCCACCTCATCTTTGACATGGACGGCCTGCTTCTGGATCTCTTAATGATGTGTGTGCCCGATAGTTCCCTAAAATGCAGTGTGTGGTACAGCCGAGAGAGCGAGTGCGGAGGGAAGAACAGCTTCAGCTCCTGAACCCGACTGGCTCAGAGGCGGCTGTAACCAGGATTTGTTGGAGGCATTGGAGCAGAGGAAACTCAGAGAACGCGCTACTGGGACAGACTGCGCCAAACTGGGCAGCGTTCCAGGATCCCACTCAGAACCCCACCCCCGCAGACGGCGCTGCGCGAACTGGAGCAACAGCGACCGGCGGGATTTCTGAGTCGGGAAAAAGCTCCATCCAGGGAGAAACATCTGAACGACATTCCTGTCTGCACGATCACAGGGTGAGTTAAGTGCGCGCTCTAACCGGTTTTTCCTGAATCAGGAAGAAGCTCAGCCCAGCGAGAGACATCAAAGCAGCTTGAAGGTTAGCGGGATCTCCCGGGTGGGAAGACCTAGCTAGGCGCCCCAACGGGATTTGTGAGGGGGGAAGGAGCTCCACCCAGGGAGAAACACCTGAGTGGCCTGTCTGCAAGAATCCTGGGATGGCGACCTGTTTATTCGCCCTGGCCAGGTCTTGGGGTAGGGAGTAGAAGTGGAAATCTCAGCAGACAGCTTAAGGTACATTCTCCCAAAGAGAAGGAATCATTGGAGCAGCCTTTGCAGCAGACCTTTGCCTGCTGAACTGCCTGTGGAATTTATAGCTCCACATTTTGAATCTGATACCCAAAAATAGGAAAACAGAGGAACAAAATGCAGTCTCAAAACCCAACCCCACCCAGAACAAGTTTTGAATGTGAAGATACAGGGGAACCAGGAAGCCTCATAATTTCAAGTTATGAAACGATTGCATCCGAAATAAAACAATTCAAACAGGCCATGAAAGAGCTTAAAGCAGAAATAACCCACATACCCACAATGATTTCTCAGACAAAAAACGAGCTGAAAACAATGGAAGAAATGTTCCATTCACACAGACAAGAAATAGACAAAAGACTAGAAGAAAATAGGAAACAAATGGAAACGTTATAAGAGCAATTTAGGAATGAATTACCAATAATGAAATAGGTCCAAAGAGAATGCCAGGATTTGAAAACTAACGCTGAAAGCATGCAAAACCGTTTAAATGAAACCAAAGATAGAATTTCAGAACTTGAAGACAGCATGGCAGCTTATGAGTGTGAAAGGAAGAATCTCATGATATCATCAAAGACACAAGAAAAATCAATCCAACAGCTGCAAGATGAGGCAAAACGTAACAATATTCAAATTATAGGAGTGTGTGAAAGAGCAGGAGATCTCACAAACGATATAAAAGCAATATTTGATGAAATAATAGCAGAAAATTTCCCAAACAAGGTAAAAGATACTGAAGTTCAGTTAAGCGAGGCTTCCCAAACAAGGTAAAAGATACTGAAGTTCAGTTAAGCGAGGCATATAGAACCCCAATGATCCATAATCCAAAGAAAAACACACACAGGCATATAATAATCAAGATCCCAGATATCCAGCAAAAGAACACAATATGAAAAGCTGCTAGAGAAATGAAAGAGATCACCTATAAAGGAAAGCCCATCAGAATCACAGCAGATTTCTCAACGGAAACCATGAAAGCAAGAAGAGCTTGGAGCGAGATACTACAGATTCTGAGACAAAACAACTTCCAACCCAGATTGATGTATCCTGCAAAATTATCCCTCTAATTCAATGGAGAAATAAAATATTTCCACGACAAAGAACAACTGAAGAACTTCATGAGTGCCAAACCAGCATTGGAAAAAAACACTAAAAGACATTCTAGACAGAGAAAAAATAGACCACAATCCCAAGAACAGCTATAGAAATAACTCCCTAAACAGAACAAATAATTAAACAGTCAGCAAAAGAGGGAAAACTTCAGATAAATAACATGACTAGAATAAGCCAACATATAACCATGATAACCATTAATGTAAATGGCCTCAACTCAAAAGTCAAAAGGAAAAGATTGGAAGACTGGATTAAGGAACACAATCCAACGATATGCTGTATACAGGAAACACATTTTACTCAAAAAGAAATCCATAGGTTGAAAGCTAAAGGTTGGAAAACAATTCTCCATGCAACAGGCCCCCAGAAAGAAGCAGGGGTAGCTATTATGTTTGCAAACAATGTAAACTTCAAAGCAAAAACAATCAAAAGAGATAAAGAAGGCCACTACATACTAGTTAGGGGAAAGCTACAAGAGGAAGAGGTAACAATCCTAAACATTTATGCACCAAACAAAGGAGCACCTAACTTTACAAGTCAAATCTTGACAGACGTAAAAAATCAAATAACTAATAACACTATTGTAATAGGGGACCTAAACACCTCTCTGATGCAAAGAGACAGGTCAACCGGAAAGAAACTCAGCAAAGAAATAACAGACCTGAACCAAAAGTGTGAACAGATGGACTTAGTAGATGTATACAGAGTGTTCCACCCCACAGCATCAGAATACACATTTTTCTCAGCTGCACATGGGTCTTTCTCCAAAATAGACCACATTTTAGCCCATAGAGCATATCTACCTAAATGCAAAAGAATTCAAATTATACCATG